>NDXB01009514.1:104908-185101 GCA_002631895.1 Agapornis roseicollis
TGGAAAGGACCTTAAGATCATCCAGTTCCAACCCCCTGCCATAAGCAGGGACACCTCACACTAAACCATGGCACCCAAGGCTCTGTCCAACCTGGCCTTGAACACTGCCAGGGATGGAGCACTCACAACCTCCCTGGCCAACCCATTCCAGTGCCTCAGCACCCTCACAGCAAAGAATTTCTTCCTTAGATCCAATCTAAACCTCCCCTGTTTCAGTTTGAACCCGTTACCCCTTGTCCTGTCACTACAGTCCCTAATGAAGAGTCCCTCCCTTGCACTGCTTTCCAAAACCAGCCGTACACTCTCAAGCTTGTCATGAAAAAGACACAGGTTTTGAAGGCTTCAAGGCAATAGTGAAAATGATTTTACCTGGAAAAGCAATTCCAGCATTTTAAAAGAAATGCAAATGGTCCAGAAGGGAAGGCCTGCAAGAAATCCCCATGAACTATAAAGCAAGGTCTCTGCTTTGACACACCTACTCACACGTCCTTCCCAGACACTTCATCCTTCTACTGAGTGTGAGGAAAACAATGACTGAAGGTCAGGCAGGCAGCCTAATCCAAAACCAGATTACAATATCCCTCTTTTCACTCTTTCCAAGATCCTCGGCACTGCTGTAAAGTCTTATGAGGCCTACAGTTGTACTAGCTATGTTTGGGGTTTAAAATCAAGACGGAAATGAATGAAACCACGGATCTGAAACCAACAGCAGGCTCCGAACTCCTCCCGTGCTATCCCGCTCACCCACAGATGAGCTGGTTTGAATTCCCTCCCAGTGAGCCCAGAGCAGTATGCTCTTCCCAATTGCTCACGCGCACGGCCAGTGCTCAGGCTGCTTGCTCCTCTGCATCCCCAGCTCTTGTTTTCCAAGCTGCCTGTGCTGTGTGAAAAACAAACAGCTTCCCTCCTCTACCGCGCAGTTCACCCCACACCAGGCTCTTAAATAAATATTAATACAAGGCTACACTCAGGTTTTTCATTACTCATAAGTGGTACCTTACTCTGCAAGGATTTCCATGCTCTTGAACACAGGACAGTGTTCCTCTGCAGCAGTGAAGGAGGCAGAGCCCGGCTCAGCCCAGCAGCAGCATTGACTCCTCATCCCCCCGGCTCAGCTCTGTCCATCTGAGACCTGCTGCCTCCAGGGAGGAGAGGGTAAGACAGCCCTACAAGACCGCACGCTCAACTCTAGAACACACTGGTACCCAAACACATCAGCCCCTTCCATCTCTTTTCCTCACGGAGAAGTGCATGAGAGCAAACCCAGGGCACAGCATGAACTGGTACCTGCACCTTATTTCCCTCTTGAGTTACAGGAACAGCAACCTAACTCCTTGCTTTTTGAAAATGGGACAAAATACACTGGGGAGTTATTCACCCACCTAACCAATCTGCCTGGCTGCGTATTGTCTGTCTGTAAAATGTTCCCCTTGCTTCCAAGGCTCATCGAATCTCCTCAGTTTCACTTTGTGGTACTTGGAATAAACCACCAAATGTTATCCTGGGGTAATGGTTGGAGACGTGATGATCTTGAAGGCCTTTTCCAGCCTGGCTGATTCTGTGACACTATGCTGCTCTTTGTCCTTTCTCCACAGTCAAATATTAAAAGCTGCAGCTTCTTTTGCTCTTCCTTTTTTTTTTCTTCCTTGCCTCCTGTTTACTATTTGTATTTTAATGTACGCTGGATTGCGAGACTCTATGTTTTAAAAGAAAACGTTTAAAGGTATTTAATCATATGCCACATTCCATCCAATTCATACACTGAATTTCTAGTGCGTTTCCTTCGGTTTGTCTTCCTACATCTTCCTTATAACAAGATGCCAGAAGTCAAAGAAACATTCAGCCCATACACAAGTTGCATATAGAAACCCATATAATTTACATCTCTGTCTTCCCACCTAGCATCGTTTCCAGGGGTTTCTATTACACTGACTGCTGTAGAGTTTGCTGACTGCATTTACTTGTTTATTTTTAAATAGGGGAGCTCTGGCTTGCTGCTTTAAGCTTTCTGATACACCTGTGCTGGTTTTGGCTGGGATGGAGTTCATTTTCTTCGTGGTAGCTGGTACGGGGCTGGTTTGGATTTGTGCTGGAAACAGTGTTGGTACCACAGGGATGCTTTAGCTCTTGCTGAGCAGCTTACAGAGTCAAGGCCTTTTCTGCCTCTCACACCACCCCACCAGTAAAGAGGATGGGGGAGCACAGGGAGCTGGGAAAGGACATGGCAGGGACAGCTAAGCCCAACTGACCCAAGGGACACTCCACACCAAATGGGGTCATGCTCAGCATATTAAGCTAGGGATGTTCAGCATGATGGTGTTTGTCTTCCCAGGTTACACTTACATCTGACGCAGCCCTGCTGTCCTGGGGATGGCTGAACACCCCCTGCCCATGGGAAGGGGGGAATGAATTCCTTGCTTTGCTTTAGTGCATGGCTTTTGCTTTACCTGTTCAACTGTCTTTAACTCAACCATGAGTTTTCTCCCTTTTACCCTTCTGATTCTCTCCCCAACCCAATGGGGCAGTGGCTGAGCGGCTGCGTGGGGCTGAGCTGCTGGCTGGGGTTAAACCATGACAGTGCCACATCACTGAAGAGACTGGAAAAGGATAACATGGTCTGCCTTCATTCTGCTTCTTTCACTGATGTCCCTATAGAGCACAACCATTTCCTTACACATCCGGGGAGTATTTCTCCTCTCAGTCAGGTTTCTCACACTGTTCTACACCACAAAGAAAACTGAGCAGTAACAGCACGACAAAGTACTCATCATCTTCTCAAATGTTCTGTCTCCATCTACCTCCATAATGTTCTAAATGGATGAAGTCTGTTGAGAGTCACTAACTAAAGAAACCCAACAACATTCTCACTACCCTCATTATGTTTGTTATTGCTATTTAGAACATAATTCAGCATCAGAACACGTACCCCACTGTGGAAGAGATGGCATCATTTTCCTATTTCACCTGTTTGGAAACTGAGAGAGGTCAGCCAACGTTTCCAAAGTGATCCCTGTTTTGACCAAGTCCATTTTAGACCTCTGACTGAAGACAAGCATGTTGGGAACTGCAGAAACATCCCAGTTTCTCTGACGACCAGGTCAAATATACCTCCAACCAGACAACCAAAGATTTGGTCACCCCAGAATCAGACGGATCTGGCTGTAAGTGTTCAGGTAACCTCTACAGACACCACTGCCATAGTAGGTAGGAGTCAAATAATGTGTTCAGCTGCAGAGAGCTTCAGATGTATCACTGAACTCATCTATCAGAGTTAGTTAATACCACAGAGCACTTCTGATGATTCGGCAGGTTAGCTATAAAAAGAGATTAAAGTGAAGTGAAAGGCCTGATGACGCACTTGTGGTTTCTGAAGCTGAAAGCTTGTACGTAAGGACACTCAAATTGCCTCGTGTAGGTATTTGTCTGTAGTTTGGGATAGTATAGTAGCATAAAAAAACCCCAAACCACCCTAAACTGGGGCTCTCTGTGCTTTATTTTTAACCTCCTGAGAAGCAGGCAGACTGAAACTCAAAAACATTTAACTTAGGATCAGCCTGAGCCCTCAGCTGTTACATCAGTCAGAGCAGGTATGAACCCAAACCAGAAGCAGCAAACCCAACACCTCTCATACAGACACCGGCATAAGGACTGCAGGGAGAGCAACTTCTTCATAACGACAGCTGTTTCCATACAGTCCCCATGCATCCTGGATGTTGGCAAGAAGATGCTGTCCCACAGCTGGGGTGATGCCAGCTGGTGCCACCAGTTTGACCTGGCTCCTGCTATGGAACAGGCAAAGGTCCAATGGCCAGGAGTGCTGGTTGGCAGAGCAAGGACTGGGAGAGATGATTCACTCCTCCACAACAGGGAAAAAACCCTGCTATGGGCCTTGCTCAGTACAATCCCCCAAAAAGCAGTTTTATCATGGAAGTAAGCTCTGGAAAACATCCTCAAAAGATGAACTTTGAGTCAAGCCAAATGCTTCACTTTCTTCTCAAGGGTTTCTTCTACCTGTGTCATGCTTTAATGTGTTTTGTGGTTTAATTGAAGCACCGGGAAACAGAACACCTGACTTTGAGAATGTGAAAACAATGTTACATCCTGAGCTTTTCTCATTATGCTTTATTAGGCAAATTCAACCTAAAGCTGTGACTGACAACTCGGGTCACATCTACCTTGATGGAGGGGAAGAGGACAGAGAAAAGAAGCAGAATAAGGAAAGAACAGAACAGAGAACTATAATAATAGGGAGCTAAACACAACAGAGAGCTATAAAATCCTTAGTGTCACTGGAGGACAGGGAAGAATTGCTTACCCTCTCTTCAGATAAGAGAATTAAGTGGTATAAAACGATAGTAGCGGGTTGCAAACGAAGGCAGCTTTTCATGCAGCTGTGCACTAACCTCTGATCTCCTTGTCATGGCCCCTGTGAACTTCTGTTTTCAGTTTTAAGGGGATTCAGAAAGCGCCATGGTAAAGTCAGGGAAGAACAATAGGGAAGGGGTTATTAAACACCAAAACCCTGCTTTTTGGACCTTCCTCCTAATCGGTGGGTGTCAGGCAATCTATCCAAAAAGGCCTGGGACATTTTCATCCTGCACTCGTCTCCCTAAGCAGTACCACTGGACACTGTCCGGTACTTGGTTGGATGGACCTCTGAGAGGAGCACTCTCTTTATGAGGCCATCCTTTGTGCTCTTAAGGAGGTTGAGTAACCGCTTGTTGTAAGATACCAACCCAGCTAGAGCCACATAACTGTACTCCACAGCCAGCACTCCACACCATGCTCAGGTTTTTCCTTCCTGTTTTACATAAAACCGATAGGAAAGCAGAGCTCTCCCTTTCAGCATCACCCAACAGTTTCACTGGCTCTGCAAAACTGCATTTCCCTTGCCCAGATGAAGGTGATTTAGGAACCACAGCGTTCAAATATATTCTCAAAAGCTGTGCTGGTAAAAATGCAAGCTCAAGCACTCTCATTTAGCAGGAGAAAGTGAATGATTGCATGCACAGCTCTGGAGCACAACTGCACCAAAGTCATGCATGCTAATACTTGCAGGCAGGAATGAAGAGAGCAACCCTGGAGCTGCCTCTGCCCCCAAGTGTGAATTACAACACTGTGAATCAGGTTTCCATCAGGCCCAAGTTTGTACCTTTAAATGTTCCAGGGCAAATAATTACTTGGACTTCCCGTCTTCAGGCACAATCTACTTTGCTTAAAGATTATGACAAAAATGCAGCAGTTTCACTACAGCGTAAATGAAAAAGTCCAAAGAGTGTCAGTAGGGAAAGAAAAAGGAGCCCAAAGCCACAGGTTTGGACTTATCTTGGCATATAAAATGGCTCCTATCATGCCGTTCTGTAACCCTGCAATTCTAATAGGACGATACAAACCCCAGACAAAAGCTGAAAGTAGGCAGTATGTCCCTACAAGCTCTTTGGACTTGACTCCAAACCCACTCCTGTGTAGAAGCTGAAGCCAGAGAAGAGAAAAAATGATTTACTTATTTTTAACAGTTTACAGATCTATTCATTCTTGCTACGCAAACATCTGACCTGAAAAGCTACGTGCAATCTTCTGGACTTTATCAAAATCCTTCCTTCCTTCATTGCTTACAGGCAATGCACTGCCATCACCCAAAGCTACGAGAGGAAAACAGAACGATGCTGCAAGAGGCACAAAATTCATCCAAGTGATTGTTATTTGTACTGCAAATAAAGAGGCTCCAGGCAACAGTAAGATTGCAGGCGCATCCCATCGTGATGCTTGATAGAATAAGTAATACTTAGTATTCAATCAGCTATCTTCATAGTAATGTGAAAGGAGAATGCAACACAAAGGCACAGAATCTCTTCCTATTGAGGCTGATGCACAAGGTTAGAAGGAAAATCACCTTTCTAGTTTTGGTCCCTGTGACGTTGAGCACATGGGGCACGTGTAAAGCTAACACCCACCATTTCCTGACCGCAGGCATTCGGCAGGCATGCTCCCAAACTCCTCCATGGGGCTCTGCAGGGACAATCCCAGGAAGCAGACTTGGTGTGAGAAGGGCAAGGTCCTCAACTCCTCGCATGTCTGCTCAGACTTCCAGAGGTCTCCTTCACCCCCACCCAGTCTGAATCAGTGAGCAAATGAGCTAAGAGTCACCAAGGTGCAAGGGGTGCTAACACATTCCTCTTATGCTCTATCTGAGCTTGTTACCACAGATGAGGCTGTAGGGACTTCTGCATCCCAGAGAAAGATGGTGACTGGAAGCTCACTATGGGAAAACCCAGCCAGCCCTTGCTCTGCTCCACGAGAGTAGCACAGCAGGGTACAGAACACCAACCAAACTGTCCTTGGAGGTTCACAGGTTGGACGCCCCACCTCCAGGTAATCAATTTTCAATCTCACAGCAAGAGCTCAGAAGCAATAAGAAGCATTCCAATATAGTGGCTGCACTGGAGACAGCAGAAATGCGATGCCTGGAGCTCCTCCAGGATGACAGGGCTCTGCCTCACTGTCTGAGCTGCTCCCAGACCTGGCAGGAGGCTCTTGAGCCAGCCAGCCCATGGACAAACCTCTAAACAACACAGTGCTCCCCTACATCTCAAGGCCAAAGCCAAACTGCCACAACAGCACAAGGCAACAGGGAAATTGAATTGCAGCCCCTCACCCTCTGAAACGTTACCATCAGATAAATGACATCACCACGACTTAGGCACTGTGGATGGACATAATTACACCAAGGTCAGTCATCTCTATACAGGGCTCTCGAGCTAAGCAAAGATTGTGATTAAATAAGATTCAGATTTCTAGAATTCAAGATTTCAAATGACAGTTTTTAGTGATGTGTCGCCAGAAGACACAGTAATGCTCTGCAGAATGGCTACAAAATACAGGTTTACTTTGTTGGTTTCTAGTCCAAGAGGTATTACAGCTTGCCAGAAGTGCCACTCGACTGACAGGCTCTTTTTCAGCATCTAGCTTACAGAGAAACCATCATAGAAAGTGTCTGAGGATCTGGACTGGGAATCTGGCCATCTGGGCTGAGCTGCAGAGTCTGTCACTGTTTCCTGTGTGAACCTGAGCAAGTCATTTAATGTCAAAGGATCCAAACAAAGAAAGATGTAAAGTGAAATTATTAATAAGGTTAAGCAACTTTTATGGGTCATTGGACCCTGACAGGCTTAGGAAATCCCGCAAGGCACTGAACTCCTCTGTAACTTCCAACCCTTCAGACAGAGAGATTCATTCCCCATCACTCCATCAGGAACCACGCAGCCTCAGGCTTAATCTGCTTTGCACCAGTATCTTTGCCAGGCTGACTGCTCCTCGCAGGCAGCAACAGGCAAGTCTGGAGGTCTCAGTTTGCTAAAGGCATTTTACTGCTGAAATACCACCACCAGCACCACAGCCACTGCCCTCCGGCCCGCAGCAGCAGGCACTTTCAGCACGATGCAGGAACGCTCACTGCTGCCCAAACCCAGCTTCTTCAAATGAAGTCTGGAGTTGGAATAGTGTCAGCAAGTAACTAGCCATCACTGGGGTATTCTGTGTTCCCAGCCAGCTCTTGTCAAGGGGAAAAACAAAAATAAGCTTACTGGTTGGCACAGCAAAGTCAATTCATCAATACTGTGATCATCTCAGCTGTCTGATGTTCTATTCCTTCCTCTCCAATGCTGAGCTCATTTACTAATCTCAATTTATTCTCAACTGGATTATAATGGATAGTTTCTAATTACTACAGGCCACCAATGTGAATCCTCAGTAGCACAGTCTCCTGTGATAATGGCACACAGAACCTCAGCTTTTCAATGAATGCTCAGTATCCAACTTCCTCCTCAGCTCCATAACTTCCACAGGTATGTTAAAACCATTGAAGTTCTAAGGGAAAATCCTTGTAAAATCCTCTGTCCATTGCTACAGATTCACTCCATACCGTAAAGGCAATGCCTGCCTGGGCAGGACACAAAGGTCTTGGAAGGATCAGAAATACCAAGAGAAAAGGTACCCTCCCAAAGCCTTCCAACCTTCAGTCTGAAGTTGACAGCTCTTTCCCTGGCCTTCACCTAACTCAAATAAAGCCCCACAAGTAAGTATTTAGTGAGAAGTGAGAATACCCAACTCTCCGCAGGGGAAGGGAAGAGGAGGCCCGTTGGTCACACTGCTACATGCCCTAGGCAGTGGGCAGACCCCACGCTAAAAATGTAATGCCAGAACCTGCCCAGAATGAGAGAAATAAAAGGCACAGAGGAATGACCCACAGCCCACTGCACGACTCCGCAGAGCCGGCACACCAGGGAGGGGGAAAAGGCAGCAAGAGATGACAAACTGTTTCTTTTTGCAGGGAAAAACACATGCAACGCTATTACACAGCAGCCGCCAAAACCGGGGAGACCTCGCTAAGCTGTTTTCCACTCCAGCTCCTTTCTCACCCCTGCTTCCCCACCATCTCCTGCCCCTTGCTGATACCCAGCGGTGCTCATCGGACTGGAATTCCCATAGCCCATCTTCTCCCTTTTTGCCAGGTCAGTGAACTGAATGGGCCTGCAGGTGGGGTGTGAATGGTGTCCTCATGGCTGGATATGAAGTAAGTGATGGAAGCGTGCAGTCATAACAGGAAGAGGAGACAGCAGGAATTCAGCCACTGAGGACTACAGATCAGGTCAAGCCACCTCATGCAATGTTAAGTTACTCAAAGCTACTCAAGCTGCTAGAATACAAACTGTTTCTCAAAGGAAGAGCAACCTGCGAAGCCCTCTGAGTAACTTCCTGGACTACTGGTGTGTTCCAGAATCACACGCAGGAGAACCCATTTTTGGGAGACTGCAGCACGACTTGAGTGCAGCAGAAGTACCCCTCAGACAGAGCAGTCAGCGTGTTTTCCTACACTTATGAACTGTTCTCCATTCTCCATTGGCCAATGGAGACACAAAGCTGGTTTTTTATTGGGAACGACTAACACCTTTATTTCTGTGCCTACAGAAAAAAGCTCGATTTCTCTCAATACTCACAAGACCTCCCTAGGTATGAGATCTCGTGGAAGGAGTTGCATGAGTGGCTCCTTACCTTTCCCAGGGAAGTGGAATGCCTAACAGGGCAATATGAATGATAGTAAGTCTCCGGCACTGAAGAAATGATCACAGATAATGAAGAAGAGCTGTTGTAGGGGAACAAGGCAATTCAGGGAGGACTTCAAAGAGATTTCCTTGCAGCTCCCAATACTATTAAGGGGTGATAAGAGACTTGAATAAGGATAAGACAGATGAAACTAGAGGGTGAAGATTAAAGGGCTACCAGGAAGAGAAAGGACAGAAGTTAAAGGCAAACAGAAAAGTGGTTATCTGTATTTCTTAACGCACAAAGTACGGGGAGATGTATTGAAAGAAGATGTGTCAGTCCTTCCAAGAGACACCACACCTGCTGAGCCAAACTCACTACCTGCAGTTCTCATTAGGAAGAGGGAAGTACCCACAGGCTCTCCCTTGTGCAGCTCAGCTCGACCAGTAGGTGTCACAGCAGTCAACGTTATGGTTGTACAGCAATTTCAACCTGATAGGGATTTGGTTGGAAGCAAGCTGAATTACAGGAGTTCAAATAAAGAGAGTTTAATTAAAAAAGGTAAATAAGTAAAAAGTAGTTAGTCTTTTCCAGGACTTTCTATCAGATATGTCAAGTATCCTTAAAAAGCTTGGGAAATAACCCACAAAGCAAACAGATTGCCAAACATGTCGGCAAATACCACTGCTCTGCGCTTAGGGCTTCAGGGAGGCACTAACTACTCCGGGCAGGCAGAGGTGGAAGCACAGCGATGCTTGCTGCCCCTTTCCCTGTGTATCAGCCAGCCTGCCTGGCATGCAGGTTTGGCCCCAGCCGTGCCAGGTCTGTGAACTCCAGCTAGCGAATATCCAGCTGCCACGATACGAATGTAAAGGCAGAGCAGAACGAAACACAGAAGGGAGAGAATCTGAAAACCATTTTTAAAACCCTGTACTTCAAGAGAACTGGAAACCAAACACATCTGAAAGAGCTCCTTGGGTGTAGCTTCCCTTTCCCCAGCGCCTATGCTCTGGCAGCAGAAGTTTGGGCTGGCTGGTTTCTTACCCTTCTGCAGCAGTAAGGGAAGCAGATGGGCTCTAATCATGCTCTGATATAGGAAAAAAGAAGAAAGCATATGATGGCATCCCCCTTCACGAGCCTGCCTTTGTGCTTGCCAGTCAGCTGTGCACATACAAAACCATCATGACTTTGCCTGGCGTTTCCTCTGGAGCATATGGTGATGTACTAGGCAGCTTCCAGCATGTACTGACACTGGTTTGAACTGCACTTGAATCCTTCTCTACTACATGCACAAATATAGATACATGTGGCTGTATGTTTAGAGGCATGTCTATACGGTAGCACAAGAGTCCTGCCAATAACTAGACAGCAACTGCTACAATCCCAGTCTCCAGTGCCCAGAGACTTAAGTGGGAGGAAATGGCTTTGTAGTTTGGGGGAGACCACAGCAACTTGCTCCAAAGCAAGACGGCTTTAATCAGACCACCTACGGGACCCCCACTGCTTGGCTGAGCACACCAAATGGTTCCTCAGCATCCAGTCCTCCTCTAACCCTTCCTGCCTCATCTCTCTTGAGCCGTGGGTTGCATAATGAGCCCAAAATGGATGGCTAAAATACTAAAATCATTAGATATACTTAATAATAACCTTTGCAGCTACAGCGTTTTTCATAGCGGGCTGGCAGGTTACACAACTTAACAGCCAAGATGTGAGTCAGAGCAACAAGAGGGAAGTTATGAGCACATCACTTAAAAAGCCCTACAGATTTCGGTAGTGCTCAGTTCATCACCAACGTACCGCACCGGTGACAACCAGATCTTCACACACTGTGTCACCTTGGAAGAGTCACAGCTTTCTCTCCTTGCCAGGAGCTGAAGAACCATTCAACAATTAATCTTCTCATGCCAGAAAATACACTTCTGGTTTTTAAAGCAGCATTAATCTTAAAATCAGCAGATTTCATAACATCCAAAGACATCTCTAAGAACATGTCCTGCGAAACACCACAACTGGAATAGGTTCAGGTTAGATCTAAGGCAGAAGCTCTTCCCTGTGAGGGTGCTGAGGCGCTGGCACAGGGTGATGGCCCAGAGAAGCTGTGGCTGCCCCATCCCTGGCAGTGTTCAAGGTCAGGTTGGACACAGGGGGTTGGAGCAAGCTGCTCCAGTGGAAGGGGTCCCTGCCCGTGGCAGGGGTTGGNTGGCTGCCCCTGGCAGTGCTCAAGGCCAGGTTGGACACAGGGGGTTGGAGCAAGCTGCTCCAGTGGAAGGGGTCCCTGCCCGTGGCAGGGGTTGGAACTGGATGATCATAAGGTCCTTTCCAGCCCAAACCATTCCATGATCCTATGATTCTTCTATTGCATGTTTTTCTTCAAACAAGAAAAAACACTGGATTGCCACCATGTGCTCTGCTGATCTTTTAATAGTCAGGTTTGGAAACACTCCTGAAACCCTTGAGAAAGGAAACGTAGTCTGTCTTCTAAAAGCAGAAGCAATTCCAATTCCAGTGAACAACCTTTCAGCCTTTCACTCCTAGGAATATAACCATACTGCCCACGAGGTGTACCTCATCAAGAAAATCCAATGATGGGTAATCTTAGCAGGGGCTTGCTTCACCTTGCTTTCAAGAAGCTGTTACCACTTGCTGTTCTCGGTGCACAGACTCCACCTTCTTTAACACGAACTAAGAAACCCTACCAAAACAAACCACTACACTGAACATACATACAAGGAAAAGAGATGAGGAAGAATAAATTCTCTATGGCTTTTGCTTTCTGCCTCACCAGGAGACACTGGGGTAACATGGTGACAAAGGCAGAATGAGAGCCAGTGCAAACCTGGATAGAAATAGTTGAAAGAACAAAAAAAAAAAAAGAGGTAAAAACACCATTGCTATTTTAGTGATACAAGAACGAAGAGCAGTTAGGTGAAAACATGCTATTAATAGCACTTCTAGAGCCTGAAAGAGTGGCACCAAGCAAGAAGTCTGTCTTTAAAGGTTTTATCTTTGAGTGCATTAAGCAAGCCAGATAAGAAGCACTCATGATTACCCAAGGTACTGCGGTTAGTGGTTCACTCACCTGAAGCTCCCACACTCATGTGGAAAGCTACTAGCTTTGAGATCTAGGAAAACTCACTAAGGACCAAGAAGGACATGAACAAGAGTCCTTCAAAGTACCACATTCAGGCATCGAAGCAGATTTATAAGGTAAAATTCGACCAGTGTTGCCTTCCAATCTCACCTCATGCTGCACACATGCAAATCCCCACTTAAAGGAGGTAAGAAAAAGCTAGCGTTCTGCATTAAACTGCTTCTGGGGCAAAGTCATAGCCTTGGAGGGGGGGAGATGTTCTCTGGAAAGCAGAGATTTCAAGGGAAATGGAAGTGGGAGCTCCTGCCCGCGTGGCAGCACTAGAATCATCATCAAAGAAATAAAAGGAGCTGGATGGAACCCTCACAAGCATGAGTCAATGTATTTCACGGCTGTCTGCCATCAGGAAAGGCAGAGGCACTTTACCCGTGCCCAATAAAAGAGCAGTTTAATTTCCAAGGTCTAGCAAGCAGCTTGTTCCAAATCTGTTGTTTGCTTCACTGGAGTATAAAACAGAATCAGAATTAAATCATTTGTCTGTTTCTCTAAACCATTTAGGGTGTCTAAAGGCAAATGAAGCTCTTTGCATAGTAAAAAGGAGTATTTACATTGCAAAACTATCTTTGCCAATTAATATTATACTATTAAAGAAAGTCTGTCTGAAATCCTTCCTTGATTGCTCTCTTTCTCCATTAAGTGCAAGCTACAATATCTATACCATAAAGAAAAAACAAAATGGGAAGCTTTCTAAGGCAATGATGATTAGAATGTGGGAACAAAAGAGCCACAGATCCAGCAATAGCCAAACAGGGACTAACGTTACACCCATTACAAAGGTAATTTGTTCAGCTTATTATTGTTGCATTAAAGGACTTCTTCCCACCCTACTCCTATCTGCTCCCTCTTGCCTTACTGCCACCTCCACAAAGAGTTGACTGAGCATGTATAGAAATAAAGGAACTAGAAACCTCTGGTTAAAGAAGGATCAGGAAGTTCTTCAATAGAAGCATTCTGTGCTGATGTCAGATGCAAGTTAGGAGGCTCCCAGCCATGAGGGCTATTCCTGTTAGTTTGCTTGTTGTACAACTCCACGAACCACAAAATACCCTGCACTGGCCCACGCTGGATTCCAAAGCAACAGTTCATGCCTTGAACAGTTTGTGCTAGAAGCCTCCAAACAGCTCAGAAGAGCAGTAATCCGTCTGAAAAAGCTTCCTTCTTCCAGCTCAAGTAACACTGACACTCCTGCAGTAAAATTAACAATAATCACTGTCCCAGTGCCCTTTCAGTACATTCCCAAGCCAATTCCAGCAGGATCTAAGCTGGTCTTCAGTGGCTGCCCTGGCTGTCCACACCACACACGCTCTCAGAACACAACACAGTGCTATGGGAGGGGTCCTGCCTACTCTGCCACCTGCCAGCATCTCCTCAGGCAAGGTGAGGGCAATAGGGAAAGACATCAGAACCAGGAGAGATCCAGATCTCTGCAACATCAGCCTTCCTCATCCGCCTCCATAGGCCCATGGGAGCCATACCTGAAAAGCCGATCACCACTGACCTCTAGGTGCTCATCCCAGCAGGCCCGCTGCTCTCATGGGGCAGAAGGGCCCTTCTCCCCCCTTCCCCGGCTCCTGGCTCCAGCACAGCCTCTGGAGAAGGTGTTCTCACAACTCAGCAACACGATGCGGCTGTCAGAGCAGGAGATGCACCAGCTGTCTGAACAGACACGGCTACTCCACGTCATCTTCAGCACCTGCCCAGAAGCTATGAGGCTCAGGGTAACCTCCAAGGGACACTGCGGCCCGGCGGCATGCCCCAGCAGGGACAGGCAGTGTGCTGTGCTGAGCCTGGCCCCACACATCCCAGGCACACACCGGTTGCTAAGGGAGCCTGGGTGGTCTGACAAACCCACATTCGGCACGCATCCAGCAACCCTGGAGCAGCAGCCTCCAGCTTCATCATATGCTGTTTCGCTAAGGTGGGAGGGCTGCAGGATGCAAGTGTTACATCTCCTCTGGTCCTTACAGCAGCTTTGTCACTCACATGGGAGGAGTAGCATCCTGCACCATTTGGCCTACCCTATGGAAATACCAGTTAAGATGGCTTTTTGATGGTCACCATGGCACAGACCCAGCAGCATGACCTGCCCAGTGGAAGAGGTGGGCTCTGTATCCATGCCACACAGCTTTTGGAGAAGCATGTACCCCTGGTTCTAGGATGCTTTGTGGTAGCAGTAAGACCTCTTATGTCAGACTTCCTAGAAAGCACTATGTCAGTAGGGTTAGACTTGGGTATCAGAGCAAGCATGCATCTGGTCATCCAGATGGCTGAGAAAACACCTCAAGTGCAGTACTGTCACTAGAAGGTGCTCCTGACTTCGTTGTCTCCTTCTGTTGGCTGCTTCAGTAGATCAGGGATCACATGAGCATAGATGTTGCTGTTGGCCACCTCTGTGGCAGGAAGGGGTGGCAGACAGACTGGCAAATGGAGCAACCAGAAGGGCTTCCTTGGTGGCCAGCTGGGGCAAGTGTTGGTAAGACAAGCTGAGGTTGCCCTTGGTTGCTTTTATTGTGTCTGCCTGGTCTAGGAAAACAAAGAGAATGAGTTGCCTCTCTCCCCAGTCACCTAACACTATCCTCCAGCCTTGCAGCTCGCACACCAGCATCTGCTCCATTCACCCAGTGTTTTCCACCCATCTCCAGGGAGAAATAACCAGATGCTCCATTCCTTGTCTCTCCTGCCTCCTTCTCTGTTTAACTTGCCTATCTACTGAAAGGCTCTCTTTGTACAAGCAGTATTCAGCACCTGAAGAGGGACAATGTGTTCCAAGTACCATTTTCTAGCCTCTCTTGACAACCTTGTCTGTGTTTTCGCTCACTCAGTTGCTTCCTTTAGCACACTTTGTATGCACTATCAAATACTTATCATTCATAGGGTGGGCTGTCTTTCAGACAGAGAGCAAACACAAAGGCCTTTTACAAGCCAGCAGCACAAAATCAGTCTGCTCTTCCACTCCACTTGGCATAATTCACCATGCTACAGTACATGCTGCAGACCTGCAGAACTCTTCTACACTGTGTAGCGCATATGGCCTGAAAATCCCGGCTCTGTTCCTCATCGTCACTGAGAGACACTGAACAATCTAGCAAGTCACTTAATCCTCTAAGTCAGAGTTTCCCTTCACGTAAGAAATTAGTCACTATCTTACAGACAAAGAAAGAAATCAAACCTCAATGGGATTCCCTGGATGAAGTGCTCCATTTGTATACCTTAAAACGCTCAGTGAGGCCATTCTAACATGCAAGAGCCTTACAATGGTATTAAAGGTAATCTGGTAGGGTTCTGCCTTTCTGAACAAGCCTGTGGTGACAACGGTGGGCTTTGGGAAATGTTCCTCCCTAGAAAATGTGGTGAACGAAGCAATGTGCAATATTTAATGCCAGATTTTCAGAGAGCCCGATAAGGAACACCCCCTCAGTATTGCTGAACTTCTGCCATCGCATCACTAACAAATATGCTAGATCTCATAAAAATAACAGAGCAGCGACAAATTTAGACAACCTGTCATCAATTCCTGAAGGATATCACGAAGCAGAAGCCACAAGTTTCGCAAACTCCCTTCATGGCTGCATTTGTGTTACAGGATGGTTTGGGTATGAACGATGAAGGTCATTTATGAACTGTCTTGATTGCCAAAAGCAAATTACACTTTTGAGTGTCAGCAACAAAGAACACTGTAATGCTTTTATGTTGAAGGATGGAACTGTTCCCAAACGACATCCCAAAGAAAAGCTTTTCATCATTACTTCTTCCACTTATTCCAATGAATTTGTCGCTGGACTCAATGCCAATCTCCTCTTTCAGAAAGGGTATAGGATCATTACTGAAAGCATGTAAACCACTGAACTATGCACTATAACTTTTACACCTACAAGATTTGCTGCTTGAGCAGTGTGAAAACGCAGGCAAGTGAAATCAAATCGTTTCTAGACTGTCTATAGCAAAGCAAATACATATATTAGAGCTAATATCATTTTCTTCCTCTGCTATTGCTTTGTATCTTAACATAAGCAAAGGTTGCAGCATCCTCATACATCATCTCTAGCCCAAACCATCTGATCAAGCATGAGATGGAAGTAAACAGCAATTTTGTTTTCATTAATCAAGAGAACAACCAGGCATAACCAACATCTTTCCTCTTTCCAAACAACAAACTGCTCATCCCCTTACATAGGGGAAGACTGTAACATGCCTCGCTTCTACAACTGAGCCTAGAATGGTGGAGTCTACATCATGTAGTCAAATCCTACACATAAACCAGGCATCAACCTTGAAGACTGGAGGCACAGACTGATCTGTTCTGGTCAGCCTGGGTATACTATTAGCTCTATCAAGAGAGTAGTGCCTTGAGGTTTAGGTTTGGGTTTAGGGAGGAGGTTTTTAGGAATAAAGAAGGGGAACCTAATTCTGCAGTTCTACACAAAGACAGTGCTTATGGCAGCTTAAAAAGTAAACCATCCAATGCATTATACAATTCTTGCGGCACAAACGTTCTTGCATTCTCTGATGTCAGCTCTGTAAGTGAATCACGAAACAATTTCATTGTGCCGTACAATCATTACAGAGTGCATGGGAGAAATGAGCAAGTATGAAGTCTATCAGGATGGTGGAAGCACCTCTTCTGAAGTTCTAAGATGGAAGCAGGGTACCCTAAGATGAATTACAAGAAAAGGCCAGGTTGGGCTGGCTGCATGGATCCTGGAGTCCCATGAGGGGGGCTGGTGTAGATGTGGCTCGCCAAAGTCACGAAGACTTGGAACAAGGCACGTGTTGAGCATTTTCCTTTCTGCATTTGGAAAAGACCCCAGACGATGACAACAAAGGGGAAGCCTCTAAGTACATGGGAACAAAAGCATACCGTATTTAAGTCCCAAATATGATTTGTAACTGGGTGTCAGATTTTCACATCCCTCACGCTGTACTAATGAAAAAGGGATTCAGCAGACTTGGCTCCGGATACGATCTGGTGAAACCATAGTGCAGTCTCACAGCTGCACAGAGAAACAGGGGATTTGGACCTGTGGTTAATTCAGATCACTGCATGTCCAGCTGCTCAGCTGATTGTGGATAGTGCTATTCCCACCCCAAGTCCTATGTGGACAGCATTTTGGGACACCGAGTATACTCAGAGTAACCTATCACAGTATGTATGCTCCTGCTTCTGCTGAGGGACATAATACTGAACACAGCGCGTATGTAAGTGTCCTTACATAAGATACCGCAGTTCACACCCCATTTTGGAACATAACAGGTAGAAAATGAAGGGGAACAAAAGCAATTGATAGCAAGAGGGAGAACACTGAAAGGGTTTTCAAGTGTAGCTCAGTAGGTCACTAACTTAAAAAAATTCCTCTAAAAACACTTAGTACATTCATTTGCACAAAGCTTCAGTATTTCACATCAGTGTCAGGTATCACATTTCTGTTTGAAAATCTGCACCCAAGCAGGCTTTTGAAGTGAAAATCCTCTTCTTTTTGAGGAAGGAATCATACACGCTTTGAGGGTAAAAAAACAGGTGCCTGCTGCAAGAATAATACCAAATAAAGAGGGGCTGATTTATGATCCTACTCCCAAAGTATTTCAGTAAGTTCTTAGACTGAGCCATAGCCCAACACAACGTCCTCCTTACCACTTGACTCCAGCTGTGGCAGTAGTCAGGAGCTACAATCACAGCGGGTGATTGGCATGGTGCCCTATCCACTTTTGTCTGCAGCTAGTTCATTCCCATGATGGTAAAGCTTACTGGATTTCAAATTCAAAACCTTTCGCAAGGCCACACCTCGTAGTAACTCCACTTCATGTTCAGCACTCAAACACTTCAATGTCACACTGGAGTGGGCAGCAGCCTGTAAAGCAGGTTGACATCAGACACCACATTACTTGTGTGACTCTTTTGCAGCAGGCTTGAGCCTAAGGAACATGGTACACTCCTGGCTGTATTCCTCAGCAAGATGCTTGTTCAAAGGCAGCTGGAAGGCTGATTCTTAAGGATGGACACAGGAGAAACATCACTTGTCTAAGCATGCAGACTAGTTTAATACAAATACAGCAGGCACCTCCCAGCGTTCCTAAATCAAGCCGGGAAACTGCTTTGTTTCACACAAGATCTTAGCAGTGTTTGTCACATTTAAAGTGAGCTACTTAGTTTATGCCCACCGTGGTGCACATCGGAGTCTCTGGAGGAGCTGAGAGGACCTGGCTCAGCTACACAAAGAGGCAAAGTCCCTCCTTTGTCTTGCTGCCCGAGAACTCACAGTTACGATGCAGGTCTCAGCATTTAGGCAAGGAAACAGAGGAGCTGTACGTAAGGTTTAGTCTGGAGCAGGGCTCACCAAGTCTCCATACAACATTAGCAGTAACTTCCAAATTTTATTCCTTTTTTTCTTTTATGGGGGGCAGTTATTTCAGCTTTCACTGGGGAGCTGAAAAAGGATCAACTCATCACTTAGATTATAAAGCTTGACTGCTCAAGGATGTAGGTTTGCAACCCAGCTTCCATACTGCACACCCATCTACCTTCCATATTGTACACCTGTATTTCCAGCTTCCACACTGCCCATCTATCTACCTTCCCTCTCCTTTATGGAGTGCCTTGAACAGGTTGAGTGTTTGGATTTGCAGTGCTGTATGTTTGGCCTTTAGTGACTTTAGAGAAGATCGGAAGAGCAAAGCTGCTATGCCAGGACATCACACCCTTTTACTAAGAGTTTGTTACAGAGTCAGCTGCTCGCCAGACCACAGAGGTCACTTTTAGAGTTGAAAACAAGTAAGACAGGAGGTCACTGTTCTGTCTTTTGCTTGGTCAGCAATACTCCTCAGTGTATGAAGCACCAGGGAATATCACAAACTACAGTACCCAGGGCACAGAGGTACCAAGTCACTGACATTAGCGCAGTTAAAATACATGATGGAACAGGGCATACACAGGCAAAAAAGCTGGGCAACAGCATTCATGTATTAGAAGAAGTGCATACTACTTGAACTACTTGAGAGATTCAGCAACAGGCTGGTCATTACACACATATATATACACATGAGCATACAGGGGTGACTGGTGCCAATAAAACCATATTCTGTTATCTACCTTAGAAATACCAAGACAGTTTGAAGCTCTGGCCACTCAGTCATGGCAAGTGGTAGGAGGTAGGCTTCACGCTTTGCAATAAGGGTAGGAACTCTTGGAATTCCCATGGAACATCCCCTTCCTTTTTGCCAGCATGGTCCAAAAACGGACTAAGACACCTCAGCACACTGAAATGTGAGCAGATGGCAGTGTCCATGCACGTAACTGAAAATAAGAGCAACACCCTACACCTGCTGCTGCTGCTCAGCCTCCACTGTGGATCTGTATTGTGCTGCTTTGTGCCTAGAGAACACCAGAGAAGAAAAATAATGAGTTTAAACCAAGGAAAGCTCCTTCCTACCGTCAGTGCCAGAGAGCACTCCACTGTTTCCCCAGTGCAGCCCAGACTCCCAGGCTGCGTCAGAGCAGTTACACCATGTTTTGGATGATCAGCTCCTCTCTCTGGTGGTGGGCCAACATTCAGCATTTCCCCCATTCCTAGGGAATTCATGCTCTATTTTAAAAGGCTTTGGGGAGCTATTCCGGGGAATCCTCGCTCACACTAAGTAACCTTTATCTAGATTAACGTTATTTCTATGCTTTAGTCTACGTGGGTGGATGAGGGTAAGAATCAAAGTAATGCATTTTCTTCTGCTGGGATAAACAAGCTGGTGTGGGTGGTTGTGCATGCTCAAAATGAGAGAAAGCCCTTTTAATGTTAACTTTCTATTACTCATCTGAAAGCAGCTCCACAAAAGCCAAATGCGCCTTCTTTTTGTAAGGATTCAAACAGTCAGAAACAGATCTTCTTTTAATTCCCCAGCCACCTTGTTAACTGTATTTCTCGTGTTTGGAACAGCTCTGCCACACATGGAACACTCTACAGATTGTGAAAGGTCACAATTCCTTTCTATCTAAGGCTGACTATTGTATAGGTAATAGAGAAAAAACCCTTTCAACACCAATTCAAAGTGTAATAAACCAAACAGAGTATTGATCCTCTGTGGATTAATGAATGAAGTGCTCAACCTTAATTTCAGGATGACCAGAATCTGTTCCATTCTTTTTTCCATGCACTGATGCACAATTGGAATGGTTTCCATTGACATAACATTGAAATAGTTTGCCATACTTAGAAAGCACACGGGGAAAGAGCTAAAATTGTGATCATATCATCTCAGTCTGTGCAAATTTAATGCCAATTCAGTGAGTGGAATGCAAATGATCTTAAGTATTTAGCAACCAACATGGGAAAAACCTTTATATGCACAACAGCACAAAAGAGAAGTATTCTCTTACTTAGGATACTCCAAGGCAGTTACGGTTTTAATACCAGCTTCACAAAAGAATCATCTTCTTCCATTCAAAGATGAACTGTAATTCAAAATTCACCCTCCCATCAATTTATTTTATTGAGGGTTATTAATACCTATGGATCATGAGGCTACTTTCAGTGGGATTTACTAGTGAATGACCTATGAGAATTTCAACAACTTACTATTCCTTTGGGTTAAATACACATCTTGGTTTGTATGCCATACTCAGTTATTTCTTTGTAACAATTGTACAGGCATTAGACTACAGTATCTAAATGTATGCAAAAATGCTCATTATTCATAGTAGGAGCCGGCATCCCTAACAAGTGATGTGAATTCATCAAATCACTTTAGAAGGCATTAGTCATTTAAGAACATTTTAAAGAAGCATTCCAGTACTTACCCACATAGGTTAAGCTACGTTACAGCTAAAATGGACAAGAAAACGTATAACGTACTGAAGGTACTGACTACAGGAACAGTTTTGTGATCTGTATTGGATTTACATGCCAAAGAACTGGCACCAGGGGCTGCAGGGCAGGCACCAGAAGGTTTCCCTGTGTTGGACAGGGCCAGCTCAAGTTGGCTCAGAGCCGCCACTGTTGCCAGCAGCACCTCTTGGATACCGTACATAAGGAAGGGTAAAACCCCTGCACACCAGCAGCTGAGAGAAGTGATGGCACAGGAGAGTAACAGCTCTGCAGACACCAAGGTCAGCGAGAAAGGAGTGGGAGGAGGTGCTCCAAGTGCTGGAGCACAGATTCCCCCCACCCTGCAGTGAAGAGCATGGTGAAAACCACGGTGATGCAGGCTGGGCCCAGACAGCTCATGGAGGCCCACAGTGGAGCAGAGATCCACCCTGCAGCCTGCTCAGAGAAGCCCATGCAGCAGCAGCACGGGGGACCTAGGCTGGAGTAGCCTGATCCTGAAAGATGGACCCTATGGAAGGGACCCAGGCTGGAGTAGCCTGATCCTGAAAGATGGACCCTATGGAAGGGACAAAGGCTGGAGTAGCCTGATCCTGAAGGATGCACCCTACGGAAGGGACCCAGGCTGGAGCAGGACTCACGCTGGAGAAGTCTGTGAAGGACTGTCCCCTGCTAGAGGGACCCCACACTGGAGCACAGGAAGAGGGGGAGGAGGAAGAAGGGGCAGAAAGCAAACATGAAGTAACTGCAGTCCCTATTCCCTAACTCCTGGCAGTGCTCATGGGAAGAGGCAGAAGAGTTGGGAATGCATTTGAGCCTGGGAAGAAGGGAGGGGTGGGAGAAAGATGAGTTTTAGATTTATTGTAATTTGTCATTATCCTACTGCGATTACCTGGTCATAAATTAAAATCCTTTCCCGGAATCAAGTTCATTTTGCCCATGTAACTGATGGCAAGTGCCCATGGTAAGTGATCTCCTTGTCCTTAGCCCAACCATGAGCTTTTCATCCTCTTTTTCTCCTGTCGTGTTGAGAAGGGGGAGTGATACAGTGACCAGCCAAGGGCAACCCACCTCACTGCCTTAAACCTCTTGGTTAATTATGTCCTCTGCTTTACAAGCCCACTATGTGAACTATTTGTCTCTAGCCAGATCTTCCTCTGTACAAGCATAGGACCCTGAAGCTCTGGGCCATATAAAGTTAAATAGAACATAAATAACCTCAGAGTTTATAACATTAAGAAATGAAACTTTAAGACAATGTCTCTGAAAGACAATGGAGTTATTCTGGGCTGAACACCCACAATCATGGCCGAAATAGGAATGTTAAATGCTTGCAGTTGGTCAAATCCTCTCCAAGTCTGGGTATTAAAAGCTTTACCCAAAGAGGTCTTACAAGCTGAAGGAGAGAAGGATGAAATCCAAAGACACATCCTCCCTAGAGTATGGGATTTCACCTCACCGACAGTCACATCGCTTCAATTACCCATAGCAGACACACAAACCGAACAGCACCACCATGTCTGAGAGCAGTTTCAGTCCAGGGTGTAAAGAAAAGGAGCACAAAAATCTATTGAGCTAGATCCACATTACCTGTTAGAGACACAAAAGCCAAGTAAGGTGTCCAAGGCCAGAGAGAAGATGCAAAAACGCAATACAGTATCCACGAGTGAGGAAACACATACATCTTGCTTAGATGGCATGGAGAAACAGGGAATGCAAGAATATCCACCCACCTAAACAGCTTCCAAAAGGCAGCACAGGGAATAACAGAATACTTCAGTGTCTGCTTACATCTGGAAGGGTTTTGGGGAAATGGCCACTTCACCTCCTGGCCAGCTAGTATGGTTTAACTCCCAAGCCACAGACCCATCCAGATGTCTCAGGGTCCTGGGTTTTCAGGCCTGGAAGACATATGCCAGTGAAATATCAAACCCCTCTTCCCACAGAGCTTGTGGGACTGTTTGGGTGAGTATAAACACAGGAGACAGCAGCAGGCTGTCAGTATGACCACTGTGAAATCCATCATCAGATGGGCCAATAGTCTAAGATTGAAACCTTCACTCAGCCCTGCTTTGTTAAAATCTCCCTGCAACTCAGCCTTCTGCATCACAAAGAATTCTGGGATATCGTGTTGAGCTTAAATCATAAAACAGGCTTGGCAAAGCTGGCACATGGAAAGGGAGAACACAAGGCCACGGGCTGCCTCTCATAAAACAACAGGCTGTCGAGCCCCCCGAGAGCTACAATCAAGGCTTGAAGCACTCCTAGCTGAAATGTTTGACCTGGGAAGGGTTCTCTCGCTAGTTACACCTTGCAGTACCAAAAGAAGAAAGGTGAAGCTAATGCTGAAGAGGAAAGCACAGCTGTCATTTAAAACTGCTTTCTGAAAGAGGAGGTGGGAGCCCTGTCCAGTGGCACAGCTGGAAGGGCATCAGAATAAGCACGCCGCTACATGTACAAAAGCAAGCGATTTTATACCAGCAGGAGACAGGCTTCTCTATTGCAATCACTGCTCCTCCAAGAAATATGTTCCCACTATGAGCTTTGGCTTGAAATCCCACTTGCTTTGTAAAAATGCAGTATGTTCTTTGCCATTTCTTTCAGTCTTACAGAGCTCCAAATAACGTATCTACGTTCTACAGCATTCCTTCTTCTATTCCAGGACACAAATATCAGCTTTTGGAAAAGCTACTTGCACTTTCCATCATGATACTCCAAAGCATTCAGAATTAGTCATTTAATCTCTATCCAAGCTAAAATGGCTTACTAGAGAAATCTCAGTTTAATAAATTATGAATAAGAATTCTCTTTCATCTAGCGCGTGCGATCATTAGAGCTATAACACCATTTACAGCTGCAGCAGAATGAACGGAGCAAATACACTATGGTACAACCCAGTGCAAGCTAATATTGATTACAAAGCTCATACACATGGAAATAAGCAACTGCCAAAACCAGAACACTCGCAAGTGCCGCCAAAGGCCTTTCACATTCATAAAGGTGTCAGCAAACTTGCACCTCATCCCAAGCAAAAGACACCAGCAAGCAGCTATCATGCAAGCTTCTCCCTTCTTATGCTTCTCCTAAGCTGGAGACAGGAAGTCCAGGCTGGAGCCCCAGAGTGTTTCAATATTTACTGGGGAAAACCAGCCCTTCATCCATCCTGGGAACCCTGCTGCCTTCCAAAGCTCTGTTTCTCTTCCATCTAGCCCACCTTCGAGACAGGGGAGTTTGACACTTCACCATCCCACACACCCCCAGCGCCTATGACTCTGGTTCCTCCCTGAGATGCCAGGAGTGGAGAGAAGCATCAAGTTAACCTGCTCTGATTCCACACCATAGTTACAGCAGGAAGCGTTCCGAGAAACCCTGTCAGGTCCCTTTCAGCTGCAAAGCTCTCAAGTCTGACACACAGCCACTGTGGCTGCAGTTCCAGTTCCTTCAGATGCCCCAGAGAGATGCAGCAGCTGATTGTCCCTGTTTCCAACCAGAGGAAGATTTCAGTGACTGGCAGGAGAAGGAGCTAATTTAAGGCCTCCTTTCTCTTTCCCTCTAGGAAAAACGGGAAGTTTTCTAAGGCTGAACGCCAGCCAGATGTAACTAGACAGCTGATAACTTCAGGAGGGATTTCAGTAGCTTGAGGGAACAGCTCAGGGAGCACCTGACAGCGAGCTGACAGCTTTCGAACAGAGGGTATCTCAGTGCTGTTTGTTGAGAAAGCGAGTGAAAGGAAACTGTTTTCACAGCACAGACCTGGACAGTCATGATATACCAGGGACACAGCCCTGGAAGCACCTCTCTCAGCCACAAAGCCCTCAGATGCCACGGGCAGTGGCATTTCATAACTGCAGCCCTGTTCTAGGGAGGACGCAAAGGGGACATACAGGCAGGAGCATCATAGATTCACAGACTGGTCTGGTTTGGAAAGGAACATAAGCTCATCCAGTTCAGGCCCAGCAAGAAGAGCAGCACAAGGAACAGAAGGAAGATGGTTTTTACTTCACCAAAATCCAGCTCTAGAGTTAGTTCAGGTCTACACCAATTGGTTTTGGTACCTTACAACACATCTGCATGCCCACTTATTTCTGTCACAGTGGATCCAGATGCATCTGTAAGGTCAGCACTGACCACTGGTACTGAAGGGTCTCAGAGGGGGAGTCCCATCACAAAGGAAGGGATGGATCACTGGAGCAGACCCACCAGTCAAGAAATATGTGAATACAGGTGGTGAAAGAGTGGAACGATGCTAAAGCTCACTTAAACTGAGTGAAACTCGCCTAGAAAGCATTTTGCACTATGCAGTGAGACTCAGTATAACAGCCAAGTGAAGGCAAAGCACCCTGGAGATGGGGACACCTCAGAGGAACAACCAAGTCTAAAAATATACCCATGAGATTCAGGCAAAAAAAAATCCCCATGTATTTGGAATCTGCACGGATATATTTGGGATGAATATGCAGTATCTGCACTTCAACTAGTTGAACATTTGAGAGCCAGAGATGAAGCTGCTTCTTGAAATGAAAAGTGTAATTCTGGTAGTTACAGTCCAAAGGATATGCAATACATCACAAACACAACTCACAGAAGGCACCGGTTCATCTCAATTCTACAAAATTCCATGTGCAGAAATAGAGCAGAAGTGTTAGAAGCGACAGGCTGGGGAGCTATTTCTCTGGAAGAGTCACAGATATTTAAACTTGATTAAAACCCAAACTCTAAAAAGTTGCCTTTTAATGTGCATTATCTCAAATCTCTATAGCATCAGACCGTCTATGCATTTCCAAAAGCATCTATTATTTATGGGATTTAACACTGCAACCAGCCTGCTCTCAATTAAACAAATAAGATGAGTCTGTTAACCCAGAAGCATCAAGCTCTCCCATTATCAACCAGTGCCACTTTTCTGCTGACTGCTACTCAATTAAAACCCAATTATTTGAATACCTGGATGGAAATTGCTATCAGAAACGTGCCTTTTTAGTAGGCACATTTTGTGTAGAAACTTGACAGCCCAGTAATCACCACACTGGGGTTAGAAAGCGTTTTGTAACCTGGGCTGGGAAAAGCTACACCGATGAACGTGCAGATAAAAGAGTGGCAGTTCTGGAGCAGGCACTTGTTGCTAAATCTGGGACTTCTGGCTCAGAGCAGCTCCAAAACGATGCAACTCTGCCAGCATGGTTGTGAGCTGTAGAGAGTTGGTCCTTCTATGCCTCAGTTTGTGGTTTCTACTGATGTTAAGAGAAAATAAGGAGTTCTGTATTCTTAGACCATCTCAGCACACTACCCACAGTGCTATTTTAAAACATGCGAGTCAGTGATACCGATGCTTTACGTGCTCTCAATACCAAATTCTGTCACCTCTTGTATTTATTTCTGGTGTCCTCAGCATGGGAAGGACATGGAGCTCTTGGAGCAAGTCCAGAGGAGACCACAAGGATGAGCAGGGGGCTGCAGCATCTCCCGTATGATATAAGGAGGAAGCTGTTCCCTGTGAGGGTGCTGAGGCGCTGGCACAGGGTGATGGCCCAGAGAAACTGTGGCTGCCCCATCCCTGGCAGTGTTCGAGGCCAGGTTGGACACAGGGGCTTGGAGCAAGGTGCTTCAGTGGAAGGGGTCCCTGCCCATGGCAGAGGTTGGCACTGGAGGAGCTTTAAGGTCCCTTCCAATCCAAACCACTTGGGATTCTATGATTCTTACATAAATTCATACTAGGTAAGTAGCTGGTTTTAAAACTTTTTAACAGGACAGCTCTCAGTCTTCCTGCAGATTCCTTTTCTCCTCCTCTTGCAAAACCCAATATTGTCTGGTAAAAAGGTCCAGTGAGGAAATCCTCCAGTATAAATTTGCTTCTTAGCTTTTAATCACATCCATTTTCTAGCAGAGCTCTGGTTTACTTAACCAAACGTTATTTTTTGCCCAATGCTGCAAAGCTGAATTATTTGATATTGATAATACATGCAGATAGAAAACATTATCACACTATTTCATTTCAGTAGCCAACTCTGGGTACAAAAAAAGTCATCTACACTCCAGGCTTCAAGTCTAAATCTTACAAAAAAGACTTCAAAGATGAAAAGGTTTCTGTTTTCCCAGGTGTAATTATCTAGGACATACTTGACATCTGGAAGTTACCATGGAGAACTGTCTTCAGGAACAAAAAAAACTCCTATCCAACATACTTCTTCAGCTGATCTCAAGGATCTTTATATCATGACATTTTAAAGCAAGTATGGAATTACAGAATCACAGAATGGTTTGGGTTGGGAAGACCAGGTTACTCTAAGCCTGATCCAACCTGACCTTCAACACTGCCAAGGATGGGGCAGCCACAGCTGCTCTGGGCACCCTGTGCCAGTGCCTCAGCACCCTCACAGGGAACAGCTTCTGCCTTAGCTCTAACCTGAACTTGCCCTGTTCCAGTCTGAACCCAGCACCCCTTGTCCTGTCGCTGCAGTCCCTGATGAAGAGCCCCTCTCCAGCATCCTTGTAGCAACTTCAAGACAATGAAGCGGCTCACATTCAGTTTCTCATCAACCAACATCCCCAAGTCCTTCTCCTCAGGCTGCTCTGAATGACTGCTCTGCCTAACCTGTAGCTGTGCTGACCCAAGGGCAGGACCTTGCACTTCACTTCCTTCAACTTAGTTGCTCCAGTGTATTCACTTTCAAATGTAATACTGCCTTTTACACTGCATCATAAAATCTTATCAATTGAATTATACCTACTACAGTTTTAATCCATTTCTACAGAGCAGGTTCACTTCACTGAGGATTACAGAGAGAATTTCAAATGGGCTATTAGGTTACGATGATTCACATTTGGCAAAATAACTTGAGCTGACACACAGGAAGAAATGGAAAGAGACAAGAACCACAGATAACAAAATGAAAACATTACAGACGAGCAAAGTAATTCCAAAATGTGATAGATATTAAAAGAAACAGCTCTTGATAGCATCAGTCATGTTCATATTGCTTTTCCATTGGCATTACTGGTGTTGACTTTGGTCCCTATATTAGATTTCATACCATTTCTTCCACTTTCTTACAAACTCCAGTTGTAGAACGCAGGGAATACTCTTTATCACAAGTCCGTAACAGTTCACAACCATGCTGGAATCCATCCACTTCAGAGAAATGTAAAATACTCTCCCATATATGCAATCCAGCTCCCTATAGAACTAGAACTGGAATAAATACTTACTGCCTACATGCTAGAGTGCCTTAGGCAAGCTCTGAAAAACCTTCTTATAAGAGAGGCTATGGAGAAGAATGCCAGAAGTCAAGCCACCTCATTGTTTTCCATACAGACGCTCCTGAAATGGGATCTATTAAAACCAAAGCTACTTACCCTTTTTCTCAAGTTGTAGGTCAAGATGAGATTTCTGGAGAAGGAGTGTGAAAAGGCTGTGTAGAACTCCAGCACCTTCTGCAAGGCATCTCTCTTAATCACATGAAGATCACAGTAAGTCAACGCCCTTACATTGGCACAGGACTGGGCGAGGGTAGACTCCTTCCAGAAGACATCCCCAAAAACATCTCCTTTGCCTACAAAAAAGCAGCAGCATTGCTTTCAATAACAGTGCGATTTCCACCAAGAATATAAAAGAACATATATCTCATTTATGCACTAAAGGTTCTACTTTATGTGGTTAGAGAATTCTGTCTGGAAAACACAGAAGTCTTGGAAATATTCCTTAGAATCATAGAATCCCAGACTGGTTTGGGTTGGAAGGGACATTCAGCTCATCCTGTTCCAACCCTTGCCATGGGCAGGGACACCTCACATTATTACATGTCACCCAAGGCTGCACTGCTAACCTTTTCCACTCATTTTAGTCATTACAACAGCCCCACAAAATTCTGTAAGAATAAGCTGCAATCAAAAGTGTTTCATGTGATAAGTCCCCTTTAATATCAGCAAAGGTCTTCCTTTCTAACTCGGGAAAAGCAGTTCATTCTTGGTTCATGTTCCCTTCTGATCCCTTTCAAAGAGATTAAGAGGAAATGCTTTTCCCCTTTCTTCTTTTAACTGGCATGCAAAGGATTTGTTTCTTACATCTCTGTTGTTTCTTAATGTGACCAACAATTACCCCCTATTGTGCCAACAAAACCATCCTGTCTAATACACCAGTACAGGTCCAAGCTATACAGAAACACCACAATGCATTAGTATGAAAGGAAGTTTGCCCTAATTCACTAGCTCAGTGCCAGGAAGATCTGTCTTGGTAACAGTATAGAAGAGCAGCCTCACACTGGTGGCTCCGATGCTCTTCAGGTGGCAAGAGTCCCAACAAAGTCTTTCACGAGCTGTGCTTGTGTGTTCCTGTACAACGCAGCAGAGGCTCACGGTAACAACAAAGTCCAAACTAAGTATCATAGAATCATGGAACAGTTAGGGTTGGAAAGGACCTAAAGATGATCCAGTTCCAACCACCCTGCCATAGGCAGAGACACTTCTCACTAAAGCATGGCACCCAACTAAACCATGGCACCCAAGAAGACCTAGTTATGCCCCATTCCTGGCAGTGGTCACGGCCAGGTTGGACAGGCTTTGGCGCAATCTGCTCTAGTGGAAGGTGTCTCTGTCTGTGGCAGAGGCTGGAACAGGATGGGCTTTAAGGTACTTTCCAACCCAAGCCAGTCTTGGATTCTATCACTGAGATAATATTGACAAGGCAAGAATATTCCTCTGTTGCACGGTGAAATGAAGAAAAAAAAGGCCATTTCCTTGCCACCTTCCCATGTGTCCACTCTATGAGCTTGGGGCAGCCACTGAAATCCCTGCTGAGGAATACTGCAATGAGGTCTTTTGCATCAGTCTGGACACTACAACACAGGGAAAAAAGTGTCCAAAGCTGCCTGAGGAGCAGCCCCCAGTCAGCATTTTACCAGTTATACCCCAGCTCAGGCTGGGCACAAGAGGGAATGTTTAGGAGAAAGGGGCTCCTTTACAGAGCAACGGCCCTGTTTGTTTGCTTTCCAACATGTTAACATTCCAACAGTGCTAACAAGTTAACAACACTCCGTTGTTACCTTGATAATGACAAAAGTACACTGCTCTGTTTTGAATGGTATGTTCCTTACACCTCTGCCATGCTATATCACCACTGCACATCACTTCTAAGAACAAAGAAACACATTCGCAATGTCTACCAAGTCATGGTAGGGATAGACGAGATGGTCTCTTGTCTTACAAGCAATACTTTGCCCAGAGCGATTCTCAAAGCCAAAGCATCAAAATACATATTAGTTTATTGACTTCTCCTGGGCCTTTTTAGGTTTCATTCCCTAAATAAATACTCATGTGTGAATGTCAAGACAACTAGCTTGAGTCAAGGTGTAAAGAGCTATCATATCAGTTTAGCTCTGAACCCTTCGAAGGAGCACAGACTGTATCTCCATTTTAAATGCATACGTACATGGCAACAACCTGGTCCATTAGCATATTTTTTCTCCAAAAACTTAGGCAAAAGCACAGTAATAATACCCTTTCTTCCATCACTCAGTGTCTTTACACAGTGCCAACATACAGGAACACTCCAAAGGCTGTGTATCACTAAGCACAGTGGTAGTTCAATAGCCTGGTGCAGTGAGCAAGTTATCATTTTAAAGGCAAGGACTTTTCACATTTGCAACCATTCAAACATACGCTTTTTCAGCAGATACATTAAGAATGGCCTAAGAAAAAAGCTTTCCTGCACTAAAAATAGATCCTCATCTACAAGGCTTTTAGACAAACAAACACACACTATATTCAAAACTGAAATGAAACAATTTTTATGCACCATAAAAACTGGTATGCTTCACTGGGTAAAAATGGATTGTTTGCCTTTGGAACAAATATGCTTTTACTCACAATCTTCCAGGCAATTAGCTAAACAACTCTTTTAATTACTGCTCTGCAATCCAGCAAGCATCCAAATGTGCCCTCACTGATGAGCAACAGTTAGAGCCAGTAGTCCAAGCACAAGGCACAGAAGTCTGGCTTGTTTCTAAACAGATTTCTAACGTCTCCAGACAAGTTCCCCTACCTTAAAACGACAGCAATTATTTTACTGCCCTGCAGTAACATGAACAATCATCAGTATAATGCAAGCACAAACCCCATGGAGCTGCTTTGCCTACACAGGAGAACGACCTACAGCAGGAATCAGCTACATCTTCCTCTTTTAAAACTGTGATTCTGCTTTTCACATCAGACAGAAAGACACAACTGAAGTGTCCTTCACCTGCAGCAGCACCCCCTGTTTCCCCTTGCTATTTCTGACTCCCCCAAACCTCCCCCCATCCCTGCAGTTTCCTCCTATCCCAGGGAACTGCTTCCCACTAGTGGCAAGGGCAGCACATGAAGGAGTTACACAGAGCCAAACCAAGCTGAGAAAAGCAACACCACGAACAAAAGTCCGCGTCAGAGGCTTCTAAAAGCCTCGATTTTGAGCAAAGAAATAAATCGAAACCAAGAAGCCGTGCCGTTTTCCATCATCACCAACTTGCTTCAAGTCAATTGGGTGAAGGGCCAGTGAGCTGGTCAGCCATCCATCCCGCGTTCCAGTCTGGTTTGCAAAGCCAGGCCCGCAGCCAAGCGCCGCGCCACGCCGCGCTGTTTGTCAGGTGCATTTTCTAAACGATACAAACCAAAATAGCAATCGTGGCTGTCAGATCCTCAACTAAAATTGTGTTTGACATTCACAGGAAAACGGGCAGAGAGGGAGGAGCAGGAGGGAGGCTTTACAGCGAGCAGGAATGACAATTCCACTTGGGAGGATCTGTACTAGGGTTAAAACAACTGCCCTCTTGTACATAAGGAGGAACTTCAAACCATCTCGCTTTGTTTGGCTGTTCTCCATAAAGTGAGATCAATCCCTCGGGAAAAAAGAAGGAAAAGGAGGAAAAGGAGGGCAGATTGAGTGGGTGTTCCAGCAGAAGCATCTGCAATTGGAAGGCAAGAAGAGCAAAGGGAGACTTTTAAGCGTGCCAGAAGGTGGTTGGCAAAGAATAATGGCACCATTAGGGAACCTGGGGCAAAAGCCTCTCTTCACATTTAACTCCAGGCTTTCTACATCTCACCTCTGAAGACAGCTCAAGAAGCTCGAGCAATGCAGATGGCCAGTTGGTTGTCAGTACTTCGCAGTTTCATTCCCAGCTTGCTGAATTCCAAACGTTTGCCAGGAACACTCTCTGTCAATCACACTTCAAGTGGATGATCTAAGCTTTTACCATCAATCATTTATATTCCCTGCTGGATTTGTGGGCTGAGGACCTTTTCCACCACCAGCTCAGTATGCTCTGGAAAGCCAAATGGTTTTCTGCCTTTCATGTTTGCTTGTTTGCTTTAATTATACCAAGGCCGAAACCCTGACATATTTAAAAACTGAAGAGTTAGTTTATAAAACCACCACCTTCGGCTGCCACATTTATTCTTGCCCAAATCATTCCTCCATATTAGATTTACTATTCATCTCATAAGTGAAGAGGATTTCTCTGCTCCCACTGCAAATTCAGCCTAAATCAGACAAAAGGTGAAGCCACATCCGCCATGTCCTGAGAACAACACCAGTAATAAAGATGGGATGATTGCAACTTAGCCAAGTGCTTTGCTGACTCTCTTTGAGAGAGAGCCATGCTCCCATTGCCTTGATGTGCCTCTACCAGAACAACCCCTAGTTGTTTCACTCATACAAACAGGAACCACTGAAGAGCTCTCACACAAAAGGTATTCCACCCTATGCTCAAAAACTGTGGAATATTTTGGCTGCTAACCTACTTAGTTCAGCTTTTGACTCTGGATGTCGGGGAGTGATGGGCAGTTTTGGTGTGGGATCAGCTGGCTGAGAAGATGAGGCTATGGATTCATGTGCTGAAACTCTTCCAAGTCAGTATGGACTTTGGTGGGATTCACACGAACCCAGTGATGGATTTTCAGTACATCAGACAAAATATTCATGTTTGAGTCATTCTCTGTGAGGCTGTTACAGCAGCTAACACCAGAATCTAGCTCAGGTCCCTTCTAGATCTGCCTTCATCAGCATAGAATCATAGAATGGTTTGGGTTGGAAAGGATCATCTAGTTTCAACCCCCTAACATTAGGAAGGGACATTTCACACAAGACCACGTTACCCAAGCCCCTGTCCTGTGTCCAACCTGGCCTTGAACAGAGGCCAGGGACAGAGCATTTACAACTTCTCTGGGCACCCTGTGCCAGTGCCTCAGCACCCTCACAGGCAACAGCTTCTGCCTTAGATCTAACCTGAACTTGCCCTGTTCCAGTCTGAACCCAGCACCCTTTCTCCTGTCGCTGCAGTCCCTGATGAAGAGCCCCCCTCCAGCATCCTTGTAGCCCCCTTCAGACACTGGAAGCTGCTCTGAGGTCTCCACACAGCTTCTCTGCTCCAGGCTGAGCAGCCCCCATACTCTCAGCAGTGGGAGACACTAACTGCTGTAAAGGCAAGCACAGACTCTCTGTGTGTCAGTGACTACTGACTGCTCAGCTGAAAGGCTGCTGAAATTAGAACCAAAACACTTGGCCTGATTTTTCCCTTTTCTTTTATTGATTTACTTGTTTTCCTCCAGAACACATTTGAAAAGAACATGAACATCTGAAGTTATTCCATGTCACAGGGTCCTGCCAATTGTATGCAAGTGTAATTCCACTAAGCACAGTGTATTTACCCCTTGTGTTCAAAGTCAGTGATGTGAGATTCAGGTCAAACTCCCTCTGTGATCACCACACATCTATTTGGCTTCAACTGAAAACCTTTCCCTATCCTCCCTTCCCTCACCTCCTCCTTATCCAAGGTATGCAATTCAAACTTTCCCATTTTACAGAGAGAAGGAAGATTCGAGTACAGACACCACAGCAAAACTATTGTTTCCTCTTGGTGCATTGTTTTAAGGCAACAACTATCTGCCAGCCAGAAAAAGGAGAACTACCATTTGGCATCAAGGTAAAGCGTTCAGTGCCCATCCCACAGATAAACTGCACATCTTAATAGCCACTGGCCAGCTGGAGTTTGGTCCTTTTGGTCCTCCACTGCAGTACAGCTGGCAGGACATGATGCATGAAGGGATTTGCTGCTTTGGATTTTAAGATTTCTCAAGTGTAAACTGAGACACATAATGGGAAGGGAATGAGCAACTGCACTGCAGAGAATATCCTGGTTTGCATTAACCTGAGGTTTTAATCACTCTCATCCTCTAATAAGACCTTAAGGGAAAGAAACCCAGAGTATCAATGAGGGGTAGAAACCAAAAGGAGCATTAATACTGATAACAAACCGCAACTGAACTGTCAGTGATGTGCCTGGTGCACAAGCACAAACAGTGCAACCGTTCATGGCTTGAGCCACGCAGCTCAGCAACATTTTGCAGACAGTTTAGTATACAACTGCATCCATGTTCTCTGCTGAAGCACATTACTGTACAGATAAAAACATCTATTTTAGAGCAGGGATGAGTAGCAACATGAATTAGTTACAGCTTGCTATTTTTATTCTAATTTACTTGCCTCTCTGAATAAGGCATGGATTGTATTTCACTACTTGACGTACTGTGATGAGTAGTTTTAGAATGTCAACTGGGTCCTGGCAGACTTATTCAGAACAAGCTGGGAGGCTTCCCAGCATCCCAGTCATCTATCCCTATTTGCTTTTTTAATGGTTACTGTAAAAAAACACTATAAATGTGTGGCCAGACGGTCCAAACTCAGAGGACATGGAAGTTTCCAGCTCAAATAACCAGTTACAATGGTATGTGAATTTATTTGCATTGCTTAAGTAATAGGGAACTCACAGCTCAATCTGTGTCATTTCATGGGCAGTGCTTGCTTGCTGACCAAAACCTTCTATGAGAGGACCCAACTGCAATACCCTCAGAGTGATTTTCCCCACTGACTCAGAAGCAGCAGGCTTTATGTTAGAGCTATTGCTTGAAGCTCACATTAAAGGCTCAATATTTGATTCTCTTTTCCTTCAGACAAAAGGATTCACAAGAGTTTAAAACAGCGTGTTTCACCTTCTGAAATACAGAAAGTAAATACTGGGAAAACCTCACAATGTTCATAGCCATAGCATACTCCATTTGAGTTAATATTGCTAGCAACTCCTTGAGGATGAATTTAACGATGGCTCAGAAACTTGGAGAAAACAAAGGAAAAAAGTGTTTTATGTGAAGATTTGTCTCTTTGATTATTTTTAACCTGTTCTTTTAGTGAAGAAAATTGCTTTTCTTCCTCCAAACTTCTGAGACAGAAAACAAACCCTGCCCAAAACACAAAGGAGAATTAACTCAGTTCAACTTCCTTCCTAAATTATAATTTCTGCCTCTTCATACCTCTCTTTGGAATATGCACTCCAACATGATGGGCAAGCCTTCCTAATACAGCCTGAGGCATAAGGAACATGCTGGGACAGAGCTCCCCATCACCACATCCTAACTTCAGGTGCCAGGGTGGCACAGATCACTGCTGCAGACTTGGGCAACATGGTCTAGTGTGAGGTGTCCCTGCCCATGGCAATGGGGTCGGAACTGGATGAACTTAAGCTCTTTTCCAACAGTTCTGTGATTCTATGATCTTTCAAAGGGGACTGCTTCCACATGTGGTGCTGTGAGACTACTTAAAAGTAATGAGAGAGTCTGGACCTGGACCTTGGCTCAAACACCGCTTACACTGCATCATGCCAGAGACAGGAAACTGAGCTTGACTCAGGCACCATTTGCATCTGATCATGGGAGGCCTTGAGCGTAAATGAAGCAAACAAGAATGTTGGCTCTCGATACTGCATAGACAGGAATTGCTCTGACTCCTCTGTTCAAAGCTGAATGCTTAACTCAACTGACTTAAAAAATGGAGTCAAACAGCAGACACCAGGATATGAGGGACAACAACCTCCCAGAGGACCCTTGGTGAGCCTCAGCCTTGGAACTGCGCAGGTATCACCGAACTACACCCATCATTATCACAGTAATGCCTCGCTACACTGCACATGCACATCGGGGATAACAGCCCAAAGAACATGAACATAAGAGTGCAGGGCTCAGGTCAGACGGGGAGCTTCCACTACCACCAATACTCTGGGTGAAGAGGACCAACAAGATGTGCTGGATACATGGGTAGTGATACTTGTTCTCTTCGCTCTCTCTTTCTCTCTCTCCTCCTCTCTATTTTTCATTGAATATTGACTAAATCTAAGCAAAAACACATGGCACAGGACTTGCTGATCCAGTTAATCACTGTTATTATATCTAAGCACACGCCTTGTGTTTTGTATTAATAAATCATAAAACTGATTGATTGGTGTCGGTTCCTCTTAACTCAGAACAAGGCTATCAAGAGCTCGGCTGCTGGTCCCAAGGGGTAGGAACTCATCCTAAACAACATGAGGCAAAGTTACAGACATTCACAACAGTAAAACACTAAACCAGAGCGAAGAAACTCCAAGCAATCTGAAGGGCCAAGCTCACTGCTGAGGTCTCAGTTCCCAGGGAACACCCCCTTTCCCCAGCTATTTCAGCTGTCCTTAATCAAGTGGTTTAAAAATCTCTTTCTCCAATCCCCTGCGCGCTCTTAGACCATCCATACACAGCAGCGGACAGGAGCTGTGGTGATTCCTGGTTTTAATGCGCTACCAGAAGTTAGATGTGGAACAAGGAACGTCTGGCTGAAGTCTCCAAATAGGCAACTCCTGAGGCCAACCTATATTATGTTTTCTAGATACCTGGAGCACAGGAACAAGGGACAGGACAAGGGGTAACAGGTTCAAACTGAAACAGGGGAGGTTTAGATTGGATCTAAGGAAGAAATTCTTTGCTGTGAGGGTGCTGAGGCACTGGAATGGGTTGGCCAGGGAGGTTGTGAGTGCTCCATCCCTGGCAGTGTTCAAGGCCAGGTTGGATGAAGCCTTGGGTGGCGTGGGTTAGCGTGAGGTATCCCTGCTTATGGCAGGGGGGTTGGAACTGGATGATCTTAAGGTCCTTTCCAACCTGAACTGTTCCGTGATTCTATAATAGCCTTTACTCAACAGGATCACTTGGAACAAAGCTGAATTTCTCAAGTATCAACGCTGCTTCTACATCCACCATGAAATGAAAACGGGGAAGTAAAGCAGACCTCTTCACGCCACTGTCTCTTCCAAGTTTAGCTGGATCTCCAGCTTTAGTGCTTCGGACACAGCCTGAGGAAACCAGACTTTTAAAACTGTTCCTTTAGTTGATGACCACTAAATCATAGGAATATGCAACTTCTCCGACCTGCCTGTACGTGTCAACCTGAAGCAACAAAAGCTTCAAACTATAAATAGAACAAGCACAATAGAGCCCCTGAAGATAAAGCTGGATTTTAATCTCAATCATTCCTTTTGCAAAGCACCGCCGGTCACATTATTCAATAGCACAAACAATGCCATGACGTTAATACTGTCTTTGAAAATAATAAGAAAACTCTAATGCCATCCATAATCCTGCCACCACTTCTAAAGCCTGAGAGCACAGCAGCCTGGCACTTTGAGCAGAGTAGGATCGACAGTTCAAACTCAGGTGAAAAATGAAGGCACAAAGATAAAGAAGTCTTGTGATTTAAGCTTTTCCAAAGACCTGGCATTCTGCAGAGACCTTCGAGCAGCTTCCAGTTCCTAAAGGGAGCCCAGGAGAAAGTTGGAGAGTGACTTCTTAAAAGGGCCTGCAGGGACAGGCCAAGGGCAATGGCTTGAACCTGCCAGAACAGGGGAGGCTGAGCTGAGCTCTTAGGCTCATCCTAAGGCTCACCCTGTGAGGGTGCTGAGGCGCTGGCACAGGGTGCTGGCCCAGAGAAGCTGTGGCTGCCCCATCCCTGGCAGTGCTCAAGGCCAGGTTGGACACAGGGGCTTGGAGCAAGCTGCTCCAGTGGAAGGGGTCCCTGCCCGTGGCAGGGGTTGGAACAAGGTGAGCTTAAGGTCCCTTCCAACCCAAACCATTCACAGATCCTATGATTAAATAATAAAAGGCCCCAAACCACACTATTAAGTTCTGAAAATTGGGTTGTACACAAAGCAGTTTAGTTTAAGGAAACCTGAGCTAGCTCAGGTATAAGGGACAGCCTAAAGATAGCAGCCTGGCCTCTAAGCTTACTGAATATCTTCAAGGCTGCTGAGAAGCAATCTTCACACACAACTGTGTGGAAGATGCAATGCTTTTCCATTGTGAACACCTACAACAGACAACACTTCTGCACTGCTGTTCTCCCTCCTTCAAAATAAGCCATCCCTGGGCTGCAGTTGCCCCTGCAGTTTGCACTGTCCTCTCTGGATGCAAATCTGTCCCACCAAAAACCAGCTCAAACCTCTTGCGTCTGCATCCGAATGAAATGTTCATGGCTAAATGAGTAAGCTAAAGCAATTGTGAAGAAAACAAACAATTACTCTTCTAATGTTCCTTTAAGATTGCAATTAGATCAAATTAAATCAGCAGGAATTTCTGCACACAAAGCAAACGGAGCATTTCATATCCTGCTGAAACAAACCACGGCACGCCGAGCTCTCCTCCAGCATCACGTTAAAACCACGGTCTCCAATAAGAATAAATGATCTGTATTTCAGGCACACCCAATGTTCACTTCCTTAGCTCACACGTGATCTTAAAAGTAAATCTATTGTATCCTTTGCATACTTCCCACCACCAACGTCCCCCCCAGAAGTGATATATTCCACTTTCCCCCCGATGGGGAAGGCGGCAGCCAGGCTTAAGCTATAAATTCCTGCCTTTGACATTCTGTCACTGCATACTTTACTTTCATACTTGTATCTACATTCTGTTGTTTCTCTCCAGCTTGGATAGTAGCAGAAGGAACAGCAACAGCAAACTGCCTTTGTGGAGGCCAATGATACTCCTTCCCTATAGTAAATTACTGCCTCGATTTCCCTTCCCATCCCATTCGCTTCACCGGCCCTTTGCGGGGGCAGAAGTTGGACCCACAGGTCCCTTCCAAACCCAGGAAATTCTATGATGCATTCTCGTTGCTAAACCAACAGTTTCTTCTTTTGAAAGTTTTTAGCTCAAATAAGGGTAGCAAGAACATAGTAAGTGCAGAACAGCTGGGATGCAACACTTGGGATAAACTATGTTACTCTTGGGATAAACTAGTCTTCCTGGGGGGCTGCAGTTTCTTTGCAACTAAACCTAAGGGTAAATGTTATCTGTCTCATCCATGGCTCAGCTTTGAAGATCACAGTGGTTCCCAAGCTTTGTGTTTTAATGGCTAAATAAAGGCTTAAAAGCTCCCAGTCTCTAAGCAGATCTGCAAGCCTACCCTCCAGTCCTGCAGGCCATACACACCAGGCCTCTTCAGAGGTCAGGAAGCCCACTTCAGCAGCTCTGAACACCCCACAGAAGTAAAGCTCTGCTGCTCAGTCAAGCCCTCTAGGAGTCATTAACTGCAATCTTGCAGTCATGTGAAAAGTTAAGGACAAGACACTGGTTTCCTCACTGCTACCCAGGCACAGCAGCCTCTCACCCTACTTCCAAGGGTCTTCTCCTTCCTCTCTCCAGCTCTTTACTGCAGTGTTCTTCTGTATTTCAAGGATTGCCCCAGTTTCAAGCAGAAAGGCTTGGAACCAACCTGGCTCCAAGAACCTCTCGCCTCCTTAAGATCTCTCAGAGAAGGATTTCCTGTTCCATCTTGGGAAATCACAACAGATCCCATTTCATTTGACTTTCCTCTCTGATTACAGTAGTCACAAAGCCAGAGGAATGACTCCAAATTCCAAACAACTAAAGGTGTGGAGGGAAGGGGATCAACAGTTACTGTCCGAGAGGAACAACAATAACAAACTATTTCTCCTCATTCAGATACCAATGGATGAACTTCAGCTCTCTGTAGCTATCACACTGCAGCAACAGAGACTAGGGATTTAAGTTTCCTTAAGACTGATTTCTCAAGGAATGTGGGCCAAGTGTTAAACTAAAGTGAGGATTATGATAAAACACACAAGTTACTGCTAAAGATGAGGAGAAAATTAGGGTCTTTAAAGGANTCTAAAGTGAGGATTAATGATAAAACATTATCATTATTAACATTATCATAATTAGGATTATGATAAAACACACAAGTTACTGCTAAAGATGAGGAGAAAATTAGGGTCTTTAAAGGACATTCTGAGTACAATCTGTTTCAGTGGTTTTTAGCAGTACTGATTAAAAAGAGCAGCAAGAGGTTTTGAGGTTTTCTTCTTGCGATGGCTACAGGAGGAGGTATTATGGCATAAAAGGTGACACAAACTGAGAGGCTTTATCATCTAGCACTGAACAACACAGCTCATTTCAGCACAGAACAGAATCAGTTATCTCCTTTTTGCCTTTTTGGTTTCCTGTGTGGCACAAAATACCATGAGCTTGATTCCCCAGGACAACAGATTTACCCTGTGCTACATATTCAATCCTGTACACAAGCAGTGAAAAACCGAGCTCATTTTCCAGGAGACATGCCTCCTAGGAGAGTTACCTGTGCGTGTTCAGAAAGAGGAAGCTTACCAAGCTCTTCTGTTCCCTTTTTCCAGGCTGCTTTGAGTGCCAGGTACTGGATTAAGCCACTGTGAGAATTTACTTTCTCACAAAAGGGCCTGACAGAATCAAATCAGTCACATTGCCTGAATGCTCCAGCCCCATGATTTATCTACACCTATTGCATTAGCACACTCTTTTCTCCTAGCTTAGCCTCAGAATGTTGGTCACACCACTATCAGCTTCTTCCAAATGCCTCCATCCTGAACTTGTCACTCCAAGTTAAGACAAAGCAACTCTAAATTGCAGAGTCATAAAACCAAGCAGGTTGGAAAAGACCTTTAGGATCGTCAAGTCCAACCATGTGATTTATCCTTTTCATTGTGGTGTGTATATATATATATATATATATATATACACACACAGACAAGAGAACTCACATTCTTATTATACTACTTAGACTTTAAAAGAGATAAGTATTATTTCAGCATGACATAGTAAATAAACCTGATTGGAAAATTTTCAGCAAATTGGATTATCACTGGGGACACAGTTTGGATTTCAAATTGGATTATCACTGGGGACACAGTTTGGATTTCAAATTGGATTATCACTGGGGACACAGGGAAGCCAGCACTTGGAAAATAACCCCATTTTCTGAAGTTCTCAATGGGATTTCTAATGCAAAGAGATGTGGTGAGAACAGGCAGAACCCCGAGAATGACCAGGATTCCAATGCTCAACTACAGTTCCCACTAACCAGGAGAAATAGGCTTGAAGTAACCTGGGAACGAGATGAATGCCCTTTGCGTTTACCTATGTGGAACAGGAAGGACAATAAAACATACCTCACCAGGCTGTGGGAGAGCTAATTTGACTGAAGCTTTTTAAAGAATGAGTTAGGTGCTTGAGTAGAAGAGGCTATAAAAATGCCCTATGCATCTGTACTTGTGCACAGTGCATAGAATCAGCTGTGAAACTTACCCAATATAGCCACGACTTCATCATCCTGGATTACTTCCAAAGACCCTGAGACCACAAAGCAAAGGCTGTCGACGCTCTCGCCCGCGTGGTAAATGAGGTCTCCTGGGGCACAGTGCACTGTCTGGAATTCCATGGCAAGAGCTCGAAGGCACCCATCGCTTGCCAGCCTGAAGGCTGGGTGCTCCTTGAACACTTTGCGGTTCAGATGCACACAGATATCAGCTCTCATGTCCTTAGGGCATATCTGCAACACCTGAGAAGGAAATCAGAGCATTATTTCCTGTGCATGGCTTGTATTTTACTACACAGGGTTTAAGAACTACTTGCCTCCTCCTTATAAAATCTATGATCTCAATCTGTCCATTTATTTTTATATTATTTATACATTATTTATACTATTTTTATATTATTTATACATGCTCTGCTTTTCATACCTGAAGGGAAAACAATGTTTTCATCTGAGCATCATGCTCTGCTGGATACTGAATTACTAGAAGGCCTCAGGTTTTTCAGACAATAAAACACTGCACAGCAGTACAGAAAGCGGTGGAGAAAAGCTTCCTGAAGGATTGTTTCTAGAGGGTAGGTCACTCTTAATAGATGCCGTGAAAAGCCTGCACAAATGACATACTCCAAGCAAGAGCATACTGCATAGAGATCTGTAATCTCACATTCCTTCCGCAAAACAAAGTTACTACAAGTTCCATTAACTCCTAACACTGAGATTTGCAGGCATTCAAATTCACCCCTCAGTGGCAGTAACTTTGCTCACACAAGAAAGGGACCTAAAGGTACGTTGGGCAACTTCTGATCTTCTGAATGCAGCATTCCTCAGAGCAATTCCTGACATGTGCTCCTAAGGGTACACAAACTGATGCTTAGCACAGCAGGTACCAGTCAGGGCCATTTCTGAAGGTTTTCAATGTAATCCAGACAGACGAGGGCAAAGAATACAGAAATACTACTGCAGGTACAGATTTAAAGGTCCTGGCGAAGCCACTGGAAACACATGAACAGGATTTGGGGATGGTAGAACCCTTTGGGGATAGTAATCTGGGATGAAGTACATCTCAGGACGTATTATCTGAGGAAAACACTGAGTGGTACAAGTCTGCCTCATTATGTTTTTCCCTCAGTAATAACCATTCCATTCAATTAAGGAGGACTCCAGGGGAGCTTCAGAGTTATTCCCACACATCTTCCTGGATGGACAGTGATGGCTGCTTCAAGGCAAACGCTCCCAGGAAACAGAGGAAGAACTGGGCTACACTTACACCTTGCAGTGGGGGTCTGGGCAAGATCTGCATGGCACTGGTTACAGGTATTACGCTTGCTGCTCCAAAGGCAAATGACTCTACCACCAACATCATCATCTTTGGCCCACCTCCAAGCAGACCTGCTATTACAGATACTACTGCTGAGATACACTTCTACAGCACTTAAGCATAGGGCACTCATGGATGATCTCTCTTGGCTGCCCCACTGGAAACAGCAGTCAAACCTGCCAGTTCTCAGTTTTCCAGGCTCACAGCAATGGGTTGAGGCAGGAAGGGCAGCATTTAACATGGAACAGGGGCAGTGGCCATAACTGTCTTCGCAATTACCCCATTTACTCTGGCAAAAGAACCCTTCTGTATCTGCAGATGGTTGCCAAGCTGTGCTATTGGAACCACACACACACACTCCACAGTTACTTGAATACCATGCACAAAAAGGGTTGTTGTAATAGGAATAGTAGTATGAAAACCTGAATATTCAGGAGAATATTTACACAAAACCCCCTTAGTTTCCCACTCTAAGGCAAAATTAACTCGTTTTCCCTTCTCTATTTAAAGAAGTTGTCTCTGGACTTAAAAATTAAATGGATTACACACATCTGAGAATCACAAATGGCAGAAAATCATTTTTATGAGCCCTAAGGAAACATCTTCAGGGATCTGGTTTAGAACCTTTCAACAGCTCCTGGTTAAATTCTGTTACACTGCTATGTTCTAGACTTACACACTTTGCTTTTAGCTGATTATTCACTCCTTGGCATGCCTGCAGTTAACAGTGAACTGGCAGAAAATGTGACCTACAAAACAGTGCAGGCACCGAGTGTATGCCAAGCTCACCTTTAATTATCTGCCTCACGTGTAGAAAGCTGCACTGCATTACACAGCAGCACAATTACCACCGCTCTGTCCCAGCAGCAACTCATGATTTATTCATTGCATGGCAACCTGGAAGTTATACAGAGGCATCAAACCAAGAGAGCTCAAACCTGAGAGCTTCTGGACTGGCACAGCCATTAGTCACTTCTACATCTGCTAGCTTTTGTATGCAGATGCAAGTTGATTTCTTGGGTTTACAAGTCATCACTCCTGGCAGTTGAGCTCTGAACACACCAGTTATTGAAAACAACACGATACGAAGCTCTTTTGATGTCCTTACAATTGGAGACGTCTTTTCCTGTTTATTAAGGTAATTCTTAAAGGCTACAGTGAATTGTGCTAGCTTTGGTTATCCTGCTGTCTCCAAAGGCATTCTTAAAGCACTTTTCTCCGTATCAGAAGCCAAGAATGAACTCTGAAGATAAGCTGAACCAAACATGGTTTACACAGCAATTTTTTCTCTTTGCTTTGTTAAAATGATGAGAGGAGCTCGCACTGGGGGTGCATGAAAGCACAAGCATTCATTACACTATGTACCCTCAGATATTGCCTCTCCACCTTCCCCAAATGCACCTCCCTCAAACCCCTAGCGCTGCACACAGGTATCTGGTGAGAATACAGGCAGAGAAGCTGCAAATCAGCACTATCCAACACTAAAATACTATTTCTTTCTGAAAGCTAGTACAGCAGACAGTGCTTCCCAGCATTATGGTCAAGGATTATGGCATTTAGGAAAGCAAACAGTATCCCGTGTACCCACTGGTCTCCAGAGAGCCCAAGTGCAAGGCCACATCTGTTCTACTCTTCCATAACGATGCTTTAAAACCAGACAGAAATGAAACTGTTTGCTCTTTAACTGCATCACCTACAGTACAGAATACTAAATGAAGCCTCTAAGCAGAAGGCCGGTGACCAGAGCATTGGTATGGTTCCCGAATGAAGGACCCCACAAATCACATCTCTTTACAAGCAGTAAGCAAACCAGTATCTATCTCCACAAAAGCTGGCAAATAATACGAAAGCAGCAAGGAGCTGCTTCTGTACATTGGTTGTGGTGAAGGGCCATTTGTTATTTTAAAAGACACAGTGGGAATTGACTTCTAAATTCAATGAATTAGGATGATAACAGTTGCCTCACATAAGGCACATTTCAAGTACTACACTAGGACAGTGACGACTTCCAGCTTTCAGCATGATCTTTACCTGCACACAAAATATCACCCTCTGCAAACACAAAACAGGTTTCACTTCGCATGCAGGCCCAATGAGCTGCAAACAATTTCACACAACAGAAACAGCACTTTTAACAAATCTCATTTGGAGAAATTCTGAGGTTGCGTTAGAATTTGGAACCTTCTTTGTTTACTGGAAATCAAGCTCTTTCCTTCATCATTTTCACACTATTTCAACCACATCACCAGGAAAACATAGATGCTTCTACCACTAACATATGTCAGTATGACAGAACACTTGAAAGACTGTATTGCAGAGTTTAAAGTTAAGGGAAGCTACTACTTGGAACTATTTAAAGAATATTTGTCTCCTTTCCTAAGAAAGTGCCTCCTGTTTATGTGAATGAAATACTTTCAGGATGTGACTTCTTTCCTTGCAGTTTCATTTCCTTACCTTTTCAGTATCTATTCCTCTGGACATTGACCAGGTGGAAACGATGTAATCCATCACACGTTCACTCAGTCCTTTAGGGACCTGGTAGAGCTTTAGGAAGTCCCGGACGCTGTTCAGCATTTCATGGTATCTGTTGGTATTAGCATACATTTGCTGAAATATGGTTGTCACATTACCAAAAATGGTTGCATACAGAAGGGCTGTGAAGATAGAAAAAAAACAGTGGCTATAATACACGGTAAGCTGTGATAGTCAGTCTGTGTTCCACTGTGCTTCCAGACTGGAAGTGCCAGGCCCATGCAAGAGCAGTACTTTGTTAGGGAGGCCTGAGAAGCACAAGCTCATATAGGTCACCTGCAGCACTACAAACTGATGACCAACCCCCCAGGTTTGTGATGACAAGCCCTGCAACACTGAGCTCCTGAAACACAAGCCTTTGTCCATGAAACAACTCAGGAGCACCCTCAGCCTTAGGAAAGCACAATTTCCATTGTGACACCAGAATTTTAAGACAAATGGCTTGACAGCAAGTACCTCAAAATTTCATCTCTGGTTTATAGCACCTGGGTTGAAATGCCATCAGTGACAGATTTCAAAGCTTTAAGTGCATTACCACAGTAGTAAGCCGAGTCATCATTACCCACCCCAGTGTGACAACAACAATGCATCAAAGCAGAAGATGGAATACGTAAGAAACAGCTACCATGGGTCAGTGATTTATAGAGCTAAGCTTAACAATACATAAAAACTCACGCTTTCTATTTTTCAGACAGAAAAAAGGCAAGGCCTGAGGCAAGAGAGCTGGAGCCCTCAAAGGCAGCCCACTGCACAGCCCTTTCTGACTTCATCCCACAGTCACGAAGCCAGCTGGTTCATCAAGACAGGTTTAACAATAAACACGGGAAAGGAAAAGAGGCAGGAATTCCAGGTGCAGAGAGAAGCAGATGGAGACACACAGGACTCGAGGAGATCCGCCTGCCCAAGCCCAGGACAGGACAGCAGCCTCAATGACCATGTTTTGATGGCTTGCAGAAGCTGGGGCTTAGGCTCTTCCAGCCAATCCAGCCTGGAATGAAAGGGAAGGACAGGAAGCCTCCAGGGGAGCTTTCCTCTGTTGTGAACTGGGTCAGTGACAGGCGAGAGACTGGCTGTGGAGTACCTGTCTGACTGCAGATGCACCAGTAACCACCAGTGAGTGCTAGGGCTTGCTGGGCAAGTTCTTCCTCTTGATCATTTCCTGTACCCCAAAACCAGGCACCAGATTGGCAGCATCCCATCTCCTCCACTCGAGATGAAAATAAATACTTGAGGAATCCTATTTATAAAAAATGGTGTTTTCCCTTCTCTAAACACCCCTTTTTGCTGTTCATTTCCTTCCTCACCCCCTCTTAAAAAAAGAGAACAAAAAATCCTTCATCCCATCCATTCCTTTGAGAATGCAGCTATTTCTTCAGGTCAGTGTTATAAGCAAATACCTTTAAGCCAACTAAGATGCTTTAGGGCTTTAGGATCAATGTGCAAATTAAACTGACAGCACTGTCTTTCCCCTGACCATCGAGAGATGCAATTTAAACTCAGACTTGCTCCAGGCCTTTACACTGCTGAGCCTCTACAGGATTCCTTCCTGCTGCTGCCTGACTTCCTTCCAGGAGCTCCTGTAGAGACCAGCTCCCTCTTTTACCAACTACCCCTCTGCAAAGACAGGTAGAAAAATACAGAGAGAAACGTGCAAACTCAGTTTAAAAGAAGTGCAGAATATGAGCAGGGATACAGTGACAGAAACGTGGACATCAATTCTCTGTTTAACCCTAACCTGTGCCTGAGCTAAACCACACCGGGAAGTCTGAAGAAATGCTTTAAAACCCCCCCCCATTGACTATAAATGCCCCTTACTCCATTAATATTTTGTCTTTGAACAGCATTATCTTTCCCTACATTCATTTTTTACCAAAAAAGAAAAACATCCCCAAGATTGCAGCGCTTAATTTATCATTAGTTAACCACGTTATTACTATTAAAGACAGATTAAAGCCAAGCGGTTTTGCAGCCTAATATTGGGAAGATCCATTAGCATATGAAACATCGACCCCTTCTGCGTGGAAATAGCTAGCTGTGTGCCTTTTCCTTCTCTTAGAACACTGAAACGAACCCACTGCACAGCAGAATCTCCTCTCCATGAATGCCAGGATCCCTCAGAAGACAGACCCACCCTGCCATTAATATTCTTCTCTGCCACCCTTGTCCCCAGCAACGTTGGGACTGTATTTACAATGCAGTCTGTGCCACCCCATCTAAAGCAGTGCTTAAATAAGGGCAAAGATAAAAGCAGAGTCATTTCAATCGCCAATTACCCGCACAAGTGACTCATGAAGGTCAGACACAGGTTGGAAAGGCCACCAAATCATCTCCTACTTTGAATGATGCAACAAAACAGCACGGAGAAATACATACGAATCAGCGTAGGCCTCAGCTAGCACAGTGAAAGAGCTGTGGTCTGGTTCTGGAATGACAAGAGGGAGGATTTCTATCTGTAAGAATGAGAGATTTGCAATTACCCCAATTACAGATGTAAGTGCTGCATGCAGTTCCTGAGATGAATCATCAGACTGATGATGACTTGTTCAAAATGCACTCATCCAAAGCCCTTGCATACAAAATGCGTGCATAAGAACAATACAGCAACAAGTGAGACCCACGGCAACCAGTGCACATCCTCTTACATCTTGTCCCCAAGACTTGCAGCGCTTTCTGAAAGAGAACTGCCTTCATTTGCACTTTGGGAAAGCTGACCCAGAGAGTCTGTCTGCAGGTAACCTCCACTTACCAATTCAAAACCCCAAACAAACACCTCTTACATACTCAAGGAGAAGCCTGTGCTAACCTAAATACTATTCAAAGAGCAGGCACCTGGATTTACAAACAGTAGATGATTTAAATGCGTAATCGCCCTTCTGTTTTGCTAACAAGTTCCTACCTTACAACAAATGATTACAGCTGGCTGAGAGAAAAGAACAGCCTCGCAAACCTGCTGCACTGGACCTCTTCTCACTGCAAAGGAAACACGGTGGTTGAATTAAGCACAGGGCCTCAGAGGTGCTTTTCAGGTACCACGTTGTGAGGTCACACAGAACTAACACTGATCAGATAGCCAGAAAGGCAGAAATTAATAACTGGCTGGATTATAGCATAATTATACCAGAAAAGCACATGATCTTTACATTTGCAATTGGAACAATGCAAGATCTTATAACTGCTTGAGATTAAGGGGTTTAGGTAGTGGTAATTATGACTCGTTGGGGGGGGGAGAGCATGCAGTTAAATCCTGAACTGTGCATTACAGGCTGCAGGCAAACACCAACCTGAACAGGTATCTCAACAGATTGCTCACAACACTGCTGCTGATAGAACTGTTATTTGTAGTCTTGCAACTTGAAGCCAAAGCATCTGAAGATTTACTTGCGGATTATCTATGGAATGTTCTACAAGAATAGAGAACTTAAACAGCTTGCCCCATTTTCAACTGAGAGAGATGCAGAGATGCTTAATTTGCTGCTTCCCTAGAAAGCTTAGGATACTGCATTGTTTCTTATTTGTAATGTTTTATTTGACTTTCACAGAATGGTTTGGGTTGGAAGGGACCTTAAAGCTCCTCCAGTCCCAACCTTTGCCACGGGCAGGGACCCCTTCCACTGGAGCAGCTTGCTCCAAGCCCTTGTGTCCAACCTGGCCTTGAGCACTGCCAGGGATGGGGCAGCCACAGCTGCTCTGGGCCAGCACCCTGTGCCAGCGCCTCAGCCCCCTCACAGGGAACAGCTTCTGCCTTAGCTCTAACCTCAACTTGCCCTGTTCCAGTCTGAACCCAGCACCCCTTGTCCTGTCGCTGCAGTCCCTGATGAACAGCCCCTCTCCAGCATCCTTGTAGCCCCCTTCAGGTATGCTCTCTTATTAACACAATGTATACAGCTATCATTTCTTTCAGCTAGTAGAAAATAAATGGCATCAGCTTAGCCATAATCCAACAGGTAAACCAATATCATACACTTTATGAATTCTCACAGTATGCTTACATATCATTTTTGCATATTATAAAGCAAATCAGAATCGTTCCCATGTTCTTGGCACGTACATGAATTCCTCAATTTCATCATTTGGGAGGGAAAAAGATCTTTTTTGGAAGTAAAACTACATTCCCAGAATATAGCTCTCCTGCGACTGTTTGATGCTGCTCTTCCTACGGCTCTCTATTGTCCTGGACAGAGCTGACACACAGCTACATCCCCCTCCTCTTTCACTCCAGCAGCTTGTAATCTGCACCTCAGCTTAGGTACCCCGCAAGCAAAAAGTAAAGCAGTGATAACAGCAAAGATCAAAGAACTGGCACGCTACTACCAACTGAAGTCTGAAAATGAGCTCAACGGCAAAGAGCAAAGCAGAAGGGCCTAAACAGACCATGACGGATGCGAGCACCAAGCTCCCATGTGGCAGAACCACTTCTAGAGTGAAAGATGAGAGACTGCAGGCAGATTTCATTAAACTACAGATGCTCTCACACTCCTCATCACATCTGCTGAAGTCACTCTTCTGACAACAGATGGGCCATAGAAGGACCACACTGGGCCCCAGGTACAATGGAAATGTCTCCCCTGCAGAAGGAGATGCCACCAGTAAGGACACATTTGATAAGGGCAAAGCAACAGAACACCAGAGACATAGGGTTTTTTTTCCTCTTCCCATCACCAAAAAAAGCCAAGAACTGCAATGAAATCAGAGACATAAACAAGGGAACAGCTGCTCTAAGAAGCCACTTAAGCAACTACCAAGGACCAGAGTAGCAGAAACATCTGCGCACCTTAAAATAGGCTGTCTGCAGTGTGCAAAGGCAAGAAGGGAAGAGTTAAGAATGGCTCCCACTGCTTCTCCTCTCACACCCTTTCCTAGCCACAAAACAAAAGCAGACTGCCACTACAGCAGCACAGACCCGCAGGCAAATAACCTCCTGTTATCTCAGGGACTACGTTTTGCCAGTTTAAGGCTTAGTTTGGGAGAAGAGAGGTACGTGTTGGTTGGTAAAACACCAAAGCTTCCACAGCTGCTGACCTCCAGCGTCCCCAGGGATGGTCAAACCTGGTGGGGTTTTGTTTTGCTTCCATCTGGTAGCACCCACACAGCTGGTGGCAGCAATTGCAGGTGCTTTGGCTCACAAGAGCCTCACAAACGGGGGCAGCACTAAGCTCTAACAGGTTCTGCTTCAGCCTTCCGCATGCTTGGGCTGAGATAAACAGCATGGGAAAACACAGACCAAAACTGATCACGGGAGCGATGGGAGCCAAAGTGAATAAAAGCCAATAAAACAAACTCCCAACACAAACAGCTCTCTCTGAACTCCCAGTGAACAGCCAGCACCGGTCTGCACCCTCTGAAAGGCTGCAGCTTGGATCCAAGAGCCTGCTTATGAGAAGAGCGAATGAAGGGCCCCTGGCAATCTGTGCAAAGGAAGGGTGGCTGTTACCTCCTGGGCCAAGGCTCCCACAGCAGCGCCTGACTAAGCTAACAATCCCACTAATGAACACTGCAAAGTATGGATTTGGGCAAATTAAGATGTGTCCAAACAAGTAAAATGGCAAGAATCTTGAGACAAAATTCACCATTCGCTTTGAAAGCTAGGGTTTAGTACGGCATTTACACTGAAAGGCATTAACAGTCAGCTAGAGAGGGATTTAATGATAGCCACAGACTCCACTGCAGCCACTATGCTTGTAGAAAAGCAGATTACTGAAACAATCAGATGTACAGCAAGTCAGAACTGGCCTGTGGGAACTTAGATTTGTCCTTGGTTGCAAAATTAAGGAGTAAGAGTCGGGTTGTATGTTACAGATGTGCTGTAAAGGGAAGCCCACAGGCATGACGCTGCGAGGACTAAACGAGAAGCGCATCCTGGATATGGAGAGCCTTCAAGCTGGTACACTTTGAAACGCCTAACCACAAGTTTCTCTCACTTTGAGGAAAACAGGGCTGCATGTTCTTGTGCTAGAAACAAACAGCACCTGCAGACCACCAAGTTCACCTGACTCCACTCATTTAAACTTATTGAAGGTATCAATATTTCTGCTAGGCCCTGTATTTCCGCTGACTGGGTTAGTGCCAGAGGGATAACACCATTTACAACCAAAGGTGCATCATAAACTAGATACATGAACTGTAGAACAGTTTGGGTTGGAAGGCACCTTCAAAACTCCTCTACTCCAACCCCCTGCGATGAGCAGGGACATCTCCACCTAGATCAGGTTGCCCAGAACCACATCCAGCCTGGCCTGCAGTGTCTCCAGGGCTGGGGCATCCAGCCCCAATCTGGGCAGCCTGGGCCAGGGCTTCACCACCCTCAGTGTGAAGGATTTTTATCTCGCATCCAGCCTAAATCTCCCCCTTTCAGTTTAAACCCATCACCCCTCATCCTGTCAACAACAGACCCTGCTCAAAAGTCTCTCCACATCTTTCTCATAGGCCCTTCTTTAAAGAACTGAAAGGCTGCAATAAGGTCTCCCTGGAGTCTTCTCCAGGCTGAACTCCAGCTGTTTCAGCCTGTCCTATAGGAGAGGTGCTCCATCCCTCTGATCAGTTTTGTGGCTCTTCTCTGGACCCTTTCCAACAGGTCCATGTCCTTCTTGTACGCAGGACTCCAGAGCAGAGTAGAAGGGCAGAATCACCTCCCTTGACCTGCTGGCCACACTCCTCTTCCTACATGAAGATATTTGTTCTGCCTCAACCTACAGGCAAATCCTTAAAACTGCCAGATAGCCACGAGTAACTGCAAGTGCAGTAATGCCTCGTAATGAACTGAAATCAGGGCCTTAGCCCTTGACACCAAAAAGGGTTTCCCCTCTGATGAGGTAAGACAGAATGGCCAGGCAATATACTGATTGTCACAAGTAGTTAAAATAACTACAGCCCCTGTAAAGAACAAGATATTTGTCAGAACATCTTCAGGGGGGTCATAAGGGGTTTTAAACATGGAGCAGGATCTGGATGTTCTGTTTTAAGCATGTGTACTTCAGCAAACACTGAGGCTTGCTTTAGACTAAGCCAATTTGATTATCAAGAGGAAACTAACTGTACAAACAGATTACAGCTGCAAAACCCATCTGTATTCCAAACATAGGAGGCCAGACTCACAAGTGGGAACACTTCTACCAACAAGGGCTGGTTTCGGCTCTATGTATTCACTAGCTGATCTGACCAAGGTGGGAATCATTCACATGGCAAAATCCGATTAAACCCTCTGCCATTTGCAAGGCTGGACACTATTTTACTGCAGAATTTTATGGGCAATAAAATTTAAATTGCCTAGAAAATTGGAATGGGTTTCCCTTTCATTTCCCAGCACTAATGAACAGATCACCATTTAAATGACGACGGAACCATTTAAGTGCATTTCATTTTTCTTCTACAGATCATACAGGGTAATCCATGGCCATTTTCAAGCACTTGCTTAAAATCAAATCTCCAGATACTGCTTCTAGGTTTTTACTGACTTACACCAAAATGAAGGCTTTTGCTTTGAAAGCCGGTTTTTATCTCCCCTCGACTTACCTGCAATGGCTACCCCCAGTTGGAAACAAACTCTCCTGGTTTTAAAATCTATTACCGAAACAGAACTACACATAAAGACAAGAGCCAGGAAAAGATGAGAGAAAGGAGGGAATAAAAAGGAAAAGTTGCTGTGCTTTCACATGCAACTGCTCACATACATACACAGCTTCTCTGGTTTCTCTATTTACCACAGCTCCTCTGTGAGTCTTACGGTGTTTTCCACAGCCTTGCAGGAAGGAAACCTAGAGAGGCTCAAAGACATAATCTTTTATCCAAACTTTCTGGCCCCTTCCCTACAATGCTGGCTCAGGCCCATTCCTATTGGCAACTGGAGCCTGATTTTGCAGTAACCTACCTGTGGCCTCTGGGAGTTCCGAACTGGATCTGAATTTTGCATAGCAAAGCCACCATCCAGCACTTACATCTACTGAATTCTGCACTGCACTTCCCCTCATCATGGAGGCAACACAAGAGTCTGGCAGCTAAAGTCACTTGCTGACAACTGCCCAAGCATCACTCTCTTGGGCAGCACTCAATGACCAAAAGGAATCACTGTGATTCAGACCTCATTTAATGAAGGTAGGTTACATTTGAGTGAGATATTTAGAGTAATCTTTTGCTCCCAATGACAAATGGATTCAGATAGATTCCCTCTACTCCCACCAGAGTGCCCAGGTGGGAAGTCGGTAGCTGGCTGCATTTCTTACTGAGTACATTCGTATCTGAATCCACCAGTAAGCTTACAAGGAGAAAAGACCCAAGGCGTCCCCTGAGGCTGCAATGATCTCACTTCTCATTAGGCTTAAAGTCTCAACTCAGCTATGCACTTAAACACAGGCTTTAAACACTATTCCACAGGTGTGAGCATGTATGCCTGTGATTAATGTTAAGGACAGAGTTAGGAGAAATACTGAGACAAAACAGTTCTCTTTGACCACTGACTTTCATCCACTGAGTTACAAAAGCTTTTGCTGCCTATGTAGCAAGTACCTCACAGTCCTCCTTTTGGGCTTTGTCCTCTCTAGGAACAAAAGAAAACGTGAACTTTTAGTGCCTACAAATTAGACCCATATAAAAGCAGAGTGGGATGAGGGTACGTGGTTTCATTGTGAAGCGAACCCGATGTGGGTGGGAGAGTCCTAGCCAGTGGATATGAAAACCTGCATATCCCTTGTCCCCCAGATTCCAGAGGGAAGTACCTTCTCTGGATTAACTGCACTGCCCCCAGACTAAAACGTAGTTAAACAAAACCCTTAAAACAACAGGAAGAGTGTAACTGGAAGGAAGCCTGGGTCTTCTGGAGCTTACCTGGCTTCCACTCACTAGCATCCTTCAAGCTGACTTTGCTCCAAGCACTCACGCTGCACAACAATAGTGATCTCCACTGACTGCATACAAAGGTTGTGTTAATCATCAAGGGGCTGTCAAGCCTGTTCAGTTGACAGGCCAGCCCACTAGAGTTAAGAGCATGGCTGCACCTGCCAGGATGAATAGATACCAGAGTTAAGGACAATTATTTCTCAGTTCAGATCAACTTTACTGTGAAATTAAGCCCCTAAAGCTATTGCCCTTAACTGGATTGTGCTCTGCCTGCCTGTTCTGTTTCTCTGCAGCTCAGTCTGAAGCTTCTGATGTAATCACCTTGGTAAACCAGGCTCCTGGGGTGTTGTGATTTCAATAACCACAGAAAGACTGCAAGATGCTCTCCAGCTGACACCGAGTGACCTGCCAATCCCATCCTGCACATGCAACAAGTACAAACAAGTTACGAGACCAGACTCCACGTAGGGTTTTCAAACACTTCCCAAACAAACCTTCAGACAAACTGGTCCATGAGCTTCCCTTCTCCACTGTCATTAAGTAACTACAAATATTTAATGATGTTTATAACACAAGTAAGAATACTTTTTTAATTATGTTGTTACGATGGTTTTAATTATATCTGATATAAAGACAACATTCACAGCTGAAGACTAATTTGAGGTGGTTAAAGAAGAATTGCCACCAGAATGACTAGGTCTGAGTCATGCTCCTCCCACACACTCGTCACAGATGCATTTGCAGGCCAAAATCAAGAGGTGCATGCACTATGTGCAGGAATGTGACACAGGAAAAGCTCATCCACAGCAGCTTCTCCAGGGGGCCTGCTTTACTGACAAGTAAAATGACAGGTTAGTGAAGACACATACGGCTTATCAGGATAAAACCAAACTGAAACCACTGAAACAACTGTTTGGGTTTTTAATGAGAAACCATGGATGACTGCACGTGAGAAGAATGCTTTCCTCTGGAGTGCTGATGAAGAGTGTTATAGCCTAACTTTCAGAAATGAGCCATCATTACTGTTCCTACGGCTCCACTTTTGAAGATGCTTGCCTCTGCTGGTTTATTACAACTCAGCAGGACTGAAAGCAGCAGTAAAGGTAAGCGTGCATACAGCTGGGAGTTCCACACCTAACTTCTACAAGAGAGCCATCATTACATTCAGGGGTAGATGTTACTGCATAGGAGATACTGCCTCATTATGTCGAAATCATTTGACACCTAAAACCACCAGATTGCTGTGTTTTGTGCTTTGGTGAGTTTGTCATCAAGCCAGCACAAAATGCAAGCATACTTGCACGTACTTACACAGTCAGAAGTAATGATGCAGTAATGTGGGAACTTTCCAGAGCACTCTATTGCTTGTGCAGAGCCTGAACCAGTGAGACACACAAGAATGGTGTTTGCAGATGCTGTAAACTGAAGCTGGCCAGTAAAAGGTACAGAGGACTCTCTTAAGATAATGAAATACCTCTGTAGATAATTTGCATCGACAAAACTCATGCAGTAATTAAGCACACAAAGCTTTTCCTTGCTTACAGAAGAACGATTTAGGGAAGGCTGCAACTATATCCCCTGCAATGCCTGGGATACAACAGGCCTACATTTCAAATCTCAGTGCAGGAGTAGAGACCTGAACTTGGTCTGAGCCATTTTCCTGTAGACTTCCTTCACTGAAAGGTGACTGGGCATTTTAGGAGAAAGAGAAAGGAGAAGAAAAGAGTTCTGAGTTCAGAAAGAGTCAGACCTGTTCCAATCTCCAGAAATACAGCAGGGATATGAAGCCAAAATCTCCGTATCCTTAGAGCCTTTTAGCAATGAAGTAACTGACCAGAACAGGAGAGACAGGTATCTCTGGCCACAAACACAGACCTCTCTCCTCTCACCTCTCACAGTAGTGCATCTTCTGGCAGGCATGCTCCATGAAGCTTTCCTTTGAGAGGTTCTCCAGCAGGTGAAGAACACCTACTATCCCATCTAGCACCTCCCAGAGAGCCCAGGAAACAGGCAATTTCTAAGACTGGTTTAAGTGATTTCACATGTGTGCATGAACAACGTCTTAGGAACCCCAGGGATATAAGGTGGCTGCAGCAATTGGTAAGAGTAGCTAGAGCCTCAGTTCAAGCTAGCCCTAGCACATCATCAGGAGTCAAGCCTCAGAGTAAACTGTTCCTCATTGTGATTCAGGGCACACGAGACGAGAACAATGGCTCCTCCAGAACTGAAGTCCTCATCTGTGGATTCCAAAATTCAAAGTCCTGACAGCTGAGAACCTCACTCCCTGCTGCCACAACACTGGATCCAGCCTAATCCTGCAGCAGGCATTAATGAGGCATTCCCTGACAATTCCCACAGATCAGGGATTGTTCGCACACCACCACAGGACTCCCAAGGCAGTTTTTGCAGTTATCACAAGTCTTCCTCTTGTTTAAGCACTGAAGAAACTGCCTTCTGTAATTCTCTGCCACATACAGTATCATCTAAGTAACCTTCTATAGGATCTTAAATTCTTTGTCCCAAGAAGACCTTGTGTCCCTGTCCATGGCAGGGGGGTTGGAACTAGATGATCTTAAGGTCCTTTCTGACCCTAACCTATGATTCTATGATTCTATACAGTAATTTGAGGCTAACAGTAGGAGTTGGGCAAGCAACTGTGGTAAATATATTCTATGCCATTTAGAAGCAATTGAAGTTATCAAATTATAAAGAAGTAGAAATGCAGAAACTTATTTTAGCACTTAAACAAATTGTGGCAATAACCTGCATGCTCATCTTTTAAAAGCTATGTGCAGTGAAGGCTGTTTGTAAGCTCTGTGCGCCATCCTGAATATTGATTTATTGGGCTTAGAAACAAGGCAAGGATAGAATGCTTTTCAATGCCTCAAATTTTGGGTATTCTATATAGCTAGTACTGGCTGACAGACATTAATGGCTCTTGACAGAATACTCATCTTTGATCTGTTGCTGTACTCAAGCAGCTCATGAGCAGCAGGCTATTAAAGTATTTTCCTGTCAAGCTCCCTTGACATGCTTTGAATGGTACACGGCCCGGGTGGTGGTTTCATTGTTTTGGGGGTTGGTTTTAGGGTTCGGGTTTGTTGTTCTCTTGCCTGGCTTTTTAAATAAGACAGCCTACCTGCAACTCACACAGCTAGATTGGCTGGACAAGCATCTCTTGAAGCTGTCCCAAAATATCACTCACTCCTGATGTTGAGCATCCAGGATCCAGTCACCATGGTTTCAGCTCCCTCTGACAAATGTTCCTCTGATGGGTAACAGCCTATCTGCCTTCTCCATCTACACATGCACACACGTCCTCTTCTTTGAACCTTTTCCTGCTGTCAAATTCTTGTCATCTACCTGGCCCCAAAATTAGGCTTCATGCTCCCTTCCAGAAGTTTTGCCCTCCTGTTTTCTCCCACCTCTTCCAGTTTTCCCTTCAATACTCTGTCTTCCTCCAGCCTTCCAGAAACCTGTTATGGGAGCAGTGATTTAGCAGTCTCTCTGCATCACAGAGCCTGCAAAATTTAAATCAACAGCTTAGCAGACCCATCAAGGAGGCTGCCAGACCTTCTTGGCCTCAACAGAGAAGCCTAATGACTAGGAGGGAATCAAAAGTTGAATTAGACGGTTGAGACAACAGGGAGTCTTCATGGGTTGGAGGAAGGGAGAAAAGGGAGAGACAGGGATGCAAGCCTAAGTAAGGGGGGGTACAAAGGAGCAGAAAAGGAATATAGGTGAGGTTGGGAACATGGAACACAGAGCATCAGATGATACCTGGACTGATGAAAATAAAGAGTTTAAACACCCAGTTTTGTGTACAGGCTTGCCTTCACCGATACCAATGCCCTCCAAGTCAAGAAGATGCACTTCCGTAGCACTGCAGAGGTAGGGAATAGCTAGACAGTGGTATGGTATGTGCAGAGCACAGTAAAAGACATTCTGTACTAGTAAGGTGTGGAGAGTTAGAGAGGCAAGGCAGGCAAAGCAGAGACACAGAACAGTTTGTAGAAGGTCACACGGGACAGCGTGACAGTGCTGGGAACTCAGCCCAGCCGTGCCAACTCTGGTTCTTTCCCCTGTGCTCTAGTCCCTGCTGGCTCCTGCACCGTACCTGCAGTAGTTTTTAGCACTGATGAGATAAGCAGCAGAGTTTGAGGGGTTTTTCCCCTTTTGCTTTGCCCTTTGCCTCTCAGCTCATTTCCTTTGCAGGCCATAACACACATTTACTGAATCCAGAACCTTCTGCAGGCTAACAAGCACTGATAATCTCTGAACATTCGGTAACCAGCTCCCAGGAGAATACAGAAACACTGTCTCTGGGTAAATCTGCATTTCTGCAGGAAAAAGAAATCATACCAAAACCCTGCTGCTTAAGGAAGAAACTGGCTAAGACAGCACTCACTAAGACCTGTAAGTGAAATGCTGCAGCAGTAGGCTGAGCTGTGGCTAACTAACATCCCTAAAAGCTTTGTCTGAAGAGTGTCGACATTGTGACTGCAATGCAAGACACTTTAGAATGTGCAAGTCAGACCAGCGAAACACAGTGCCTGTAATAACAAATAGCCCGGTGAGAATGTTGTCTTAGCTAGAGGCTAATGAAAATAAATTGCTCATTTTTTTATATCTTAAAGCAAACACTCTAAGATTTTTATTTACTTTTCTCCATTTTTTTAATTCCGAAAGCTTAGGCAACAAGCCAGAAAGACGAAAGAATAAACACTTCAGAACAAGCCAAGGGAACTAAACAACAAACCCAGACAGATTACTGCAGAGGACACTAAAGAGAAGAAAACTGTTAGGTCCCAGCCGTATCCTTCATACGAAGCCTAAGTAAACAGGTTGTCAAAAGCAGAGTGTGAAAGGGAAGGGTAAATCCTTTGCGCTACTCTGCAGACTGGCAGCAAGAGCTTCTGCACAACCACAGATCTCTTCACAGCACATTCACCCGCCCAGGTTCTCCTCCCTGTGCCACTAGGGACAGCATCCAGAGATCACTCCTCCTCAGCTGCAAGGAGAGGAGATGCTGATTCTTCCGAGCATGTTGCCAGCATCTTGAACCACTTTTTCTCCCCAGCTGCTATTTTGCTGGGAGCCTTTCCTGTTTGACGTTATTTTTCCAACACTGTCAATGTAGAGATGTGAAATCTTCCACAGCTCTAAACGCTGCCCCGTTCCACACTGTATGTTAGCGCGGTCTGAGAAGGGCACAGGAAATTGCTTAGTGCACCACGTTTGATTGGAATCACCATCAGGATTCACAAACCAGCATACCTAGGACTCTGTTCCCATGATCCGAATCTGAGTGCAGGAGGGAGAACACACGTCTGTGTATCACAAAGGTGGCAAAAGATCCTGAAAGGAAGTCTTTCTGTTCCTCACCTCACACGTTAAAACCTTTCCCCTTCCCACTGACAGCCACTGAGACCTGAACAGCTCCTGCAGCTGATGCCCAGTCCTGACTTCCTCTGCTGCCACTTGCCTCAGTCTCCTCTTCCTCAGCCTCTGCAAAGGAGCAATATCCTTTAGTGATTCCAGCAGCAGTGACAGTGGGAATGCATTGTCAGAGCAGTTTCATGGAAGTTTATGAGTATTTTGTAGTTTAAAGAAATACTTGGGAATCTTCCAGTGCTCCTGTCAGGGGGGTTTTCCTTCCTATATTATCCTTGTATTGTATCCCTGTACTGTCTGATAGACTCATATTCCAGCTAGACTAAGGTTAGAACAGAATTAAGTCGTAATGGACATAAAACCTTTACTTGCCTTAATCCATACTCCACATGGAAAGGACAGCTGCTAATAAAAGCCTTTAAAAAATAAAACAAAAACTCCAAACAATATCAAACAAACAAAAAACCCCCAAACCACTTCATCAACATTACAACCCCAGAATCACAGAACCAACTAGGTTGGAAAGGACCTTTATGATCATGAAGCCCATCCATCACCCCAGCATTGCCAAGCTCACTACTGAGGGCAATCTGATCTCCCCTCATGGCTGCCCCTCATGATCTCCACTCACAGCCACCCCTCATCTTCCCCCCATTGTGGCCCGCACTCTACAGCTGCTGCCCCTACACCCCTCATGGCCACCCCTCATCTCCCCTCATGGCTACCCAACATGCTTCATGGCCATCCCTCACATCCCATGGCCACCCCTGCTCTCCCTTCATGATCTCCCCTCGTAACTGCCCTTTACCCCCCAGTGCACCACGGCCACCCCTAGCCCCTCATGGTCACCCCTCCTTTTCTCTCACGATCTCCCCTCATGATCTTCCTTTACCCTTTATGGTTGCCCCTCCTCTCCCATAATGATCTCCCTCCAACTCTCATGGCTGCCCTCCTCTCCCCTCATGACTGCCCCTCCCATGATCTCCCCTCACAACTGCCCCTCCCCCTCATGGCCGACCCTGCTCTCCCCTCACTCCTCATGGCCACCCCTCCTTTCCTCTCACAATTTCCCTCATGAACTTCCCTTACCCTTTATGGCCACCCCTCCTCTCAGGTCACAATCTCCCTTCAGCCCTCATGCCCGTCCTCCTCTCCCATCATGACTTCCCCTTACCCCTCATGGCAGCCGCTGCCCTCCCCTCATCATCTCCCCTAACCCCTCATGGCCGCCCCTGCCCTCCCCTCATCATCTCCCCTAACCCCTCATGGCCGCCCCTGCCCTCCCCTCATCATCTCCCCTAACCCCTCATGGCCGCCCCTGCCCTCCCCTCATCATCTCCCCTAACCCCTCATGGCCGCCCCTGCCCTCCCCTCATCATCTCCCCTAACCCCTCATGGCCGCCCCTGCCCTCCCCTCATCATCTCCCCTAACCCCTCATGGCCGCCCCTGCCCTCCCCTCATCATCTCCCCTAACCCCTCATGGCCGCCCCTGCCCTCCCCTCATCATCTCCCCTAACCCCTCATGGCCGCCCCTGCCCTCCCCTCATCATCTCCCCTAACCCCTCATGGCCGCCCCTGCCCTCCCCTCATCATCTCCCCTAACCCCTCATGGCCGCCCCTGCCCTCCCCTCATCATCTCCCCTAACCCCTCATGGCCGCCCCTGCCCTCCCCTCATCATCTCCCCTAACCCCTCATGGCCACCCCTCTCTTCCCCCTATCCAACTGCCTTCTATTACACTAAAAGCACGCGCTCAGAGAGCTCTGCACGCCGGAAGTGTGGGAGCTCGTTAAGGAAGCACTGCACAAGGATGCTCAAGGCAAATGCCAGTCAAGCTTCCTCTGCTCTGGAGTTATTTCATCATCCCAGCAATCACAAGGGATAAGGCTGGGGGTAAAGGACTTGCCTTCCGCAGGCTTGCTGCTGCTCAGTCTCCCAGAAAGGTATTCCCTGTAAAAGTGCCATCAATCTGAAGTGCTTCTCCGCTCTGAAAAGCAATCTTTCCAACCTGAGCCTTGGTACGTCAGGCTGCGGAGCACCCTCAGCTGAAAGGGTGACACGGGGCTGCTGGGTGCTTCAAGAGCCCAGAACCCCAACACGGGGCACACCAAGGCATTCAGCAAGTACACATGCTTGGTTTACACACATGCACACATGCAGAGCTCAACGCCTCCCTCCTTTTTGGTGCATGTTTGGCACCCATTCCAACAGTCCATTCAGACAACATTAGTCCTTTGTGCTCATTCCATGAGCATCAGCAGCTAAGCTAGCGGTGCAGCATCAGGGAAGTCTATGTTGCTGGATAACAGACATTTGCATGGAATTGTTCAGTCTCCCTTTTCACTGCATTTACAGTCACTTAAGACCGTTCTGCACACTACAAAGGCAGCATGCAAATGTTTATAGCCATATAAATCATTACAGTTGCTACAAGGCTGTGGATGAACCAGTCCTAAGCACGAGCTTCAGTGCTCAGTTTTACAAGGTCTGAGTTATCCTAAGGAAGGTGCAGCATTCTTCATTGCTTTCTGTCAGCCAACAATCCATACAAAAGACCTACATTTTTCCTTGCTTTGGGGAAAGCCACAATCTGGCCTGGACTTCCCAGCTGCATACGCAATGAATTGCTATGAGGGGATACAAGTGTGGCTTGCTTAGGAATGCTCAGCTGAGTGAACCTAGCTACTAGATCTGATGTTCAGCTTCTAGGCAGAAACCCTTTGCATTGGATCCATGTACAACATACCTCATTTCTGAAACCAGTACTACCTCCCCATGTCCACATCTCCTTATCACTCTAAGTTACTGCCGAAGTACCCCGATGAAGGCTACTCAGTTCAAGAAGAACTAACACAAACCATCTTGGCATTAAATGATGCAGTGTATCACCAGGGTCTCAGTCAACTGTCCAACATTTGCAGTGTGTTTGAATTGCTGTTGTCTGGCCTAAAACATCAGTCCAAGGGCTCAAGCTTTTACACAGACAACACTAAACAACACAATGAATAGGGAAGGAAAGACTTACCTTCACTGACCAAGTTCTTCTCTCCCTCACAGGTACTTCAAGCAGAGTATTACCCCTCAGCTGACAAATACTGAACCACAGCACTGACTTTTCTGCAGATATTGCAGAGCCACTGCAATATCTCCAATATCAGTTATCTTTATCCAGAAGATAAAGGAGAAGCAACCAGAATTGAAGAGTTTGGGAATTAATCAGTCTCTGCCATAATTTACTTACAAGAAGTCAAAGATGCCATGTTTCTACCTTAAAGTAAATCTTAGAAGTGCTTTCCACCGAAAATCCACATCCTTTCTGATTTTCACCAGACCTTTGCTGACTTTCTAAACAGCAGAAACACCAAAACTCACTGCTCATTTCAGTAGGGCTGCCAAAGACAGGAATATCTCATAAAGCTCAGAAACAGTACCCTTACTTTCCTACCATGCTATGCCACTGGTGGGTCCGCTGTAGCTCACTATAGCTCAGCTCCCAAATCCTGTCCCTTTACAAGTCAATGGCTCTCCAAAACAAACTGCAATGCAAACCAGCTAACTGTACTGGGGGGAAAATATACATATATAAATGCTACAGCAGCCAAGCAAGACTTCTCCTCTCAGTGTCTGCATATGCAGCACAGCATCCATAAGCATAACACACAGCACATATAGGTACCAAGAAGGCAAAGCAGTGTAAGCTCCCATGACCCAGAAGGAGAGTCACACTTTCAAAGAGCTTCCAAAGAACAGCTGTATAGAAGTTATCAATGACATTTTTACATAGGGTTTTACTAAGAGAAAGTTTAAGCTGAAGGGGAAGAAGTGTTTGCAGAGTTGGTGCTGACACACACGTGCCAGCATCACACACTCACTCCTCAACTCTGCCAATCCAAGCCAGGTTTCAGAAAGGCCCCAAGTAAGGGGGAGCCCTAAGGCAAATGATTAAACAGCTGATGTCTAGGACAAGAGTTTAATTAATGTAATCAAACCCATAATTAGGTTAATTGCCACATACAGACATCACCAATTAACTCACTAATTGCCTGTTCCACATAGCTAAAAAATCAGTGCCTGAAATGAAGCACGTGGCACTTTCTGGGAATCACAGTGGGCTAGAGAAGAGCACAGCAGAGGAGGATATACTGCCTGGATAAGACACAAAGGAGGATGCTTGTAAGGATCTCAGCAAACAAAACAATGCAAAAAGCTCCAACTTTAGACAACCCAAAACACACCAACAAGTCACACCCGGCTGACAGATGTGCTAATAAATACCTGCGCATAGCAACACAGCTTGGGTGAGGTCTAGCACAGAACTGTCCGTCTGTGAACCATGTCTGTGGATGCTCCTGCAGCTTGGATGCCCAGCACATGCTGCTTCTCCCAGTGGCTGCTTCCTCATAGTTTGTGGATGTGGTCAGCCTGCTAGGCTGGGCTGCAGGCACTGGCAGCTGAAGGGTCTTTAGAGCTGGACTTTGAGAAGCTAAACATGCCCATCTTCTCCCAGGTTGCACTAAAGTCCGTTCTCTCCCTGTATTCTCTTGCTGTCATATTTCAGTTTCCAGCCCTGCTGTTCTTACATATATGCTCTGAAGATCAAAATCCTGGTTTGTGACGTGGACAAACAACACCCTTGCTCTCAGAGATGGCTGACTTTGATTATCTCAACTTGGAAATAGAAAGCTTTAGGAAGTTAGAACTATGAGCCAAATGGGAAATAGAAAGAAAATGTGTAGACAACCCTAATTATAGGTGTTGCTACATTTTGTTTCTAATACTATCATGATGGCAGCAGACAGATAATAGCAGTAAAATCAGAAATGGCAGGAAGGACTCAGTACAAGCAATAACATAAAACACATCATCAGCCCATGGAAGGCAGAAAGCTATCAATAAAAAAGCCCTTTCTTTGGGTATTCAGGGTTTTTTTTCCCTTTCTAATGGGAAGACATTGGTCCAATCAAGCTGGTTTATGATCACAGAATCATTTAGGTTGAAAAAGACCTTTAAGACCATTGAATCCAATCAGAAACCTAACACTGACGAGTCCATCACTAAACCATGTCCCTAAGCACCACATCTACATGTCTTTTCAATACTTCCAGAGATGGTGCCTGCAGCCCTGCCCTGGGCAGCCTGTTCCAATGCCTGAGCACCCTGTGGGGCAGGAATTGTTCCTCAGCTCCATCTAAACCTGCCCTGGGGCAGCTTGAGCCCACTTCCTCTTGTCCCATCCCTTGTACCTTGGGAGCAGAGCCCAGCCCCTCCTGGCTCCATCCTCCTCTCAGGCACTTGGAGGGAGCCATCAGGTCCCCCCTGAGCCTTCTCTTCTCCACACTGAACCCCCCAGGTCCCTCAGCCCTTCCCCATCACACTTGGGCTCCAGGCCCTGCTCCAGCTCCATTGCCCTGCTCTGGCCTTGCTCCAGCCCCTCAATGTCTCTCTTGTAGTGAGGGGCCCAGAGCTGAGCACAGGATTTGAGGTGCAGCCTCACCAGTTCTGACAATAGGGGCACAATCCCTCCCCTGTCCTGCTGCCAAGCCATTTATGAGCTGCAGCTGTTACCATCATTGTTGCACCCTGTTCACTTGCCCAACTGTGCTTTTTGAAGTCCACAGTCTGAATTACAGCACACCCGATGTATTCACTACACAAAGACACAACACAGAAACAGGAACACAGAAGCACAGGATGGGTTTGTTATTGCACTGATATCAGCACTGAGCTCATCAGCTGATACTGGGAAGGTGCGACCATCTCTTACACTACAGAGCCTGCATATCTGCACGTTGCAGCTCTTTCCTGACAGGACCAGAAAAGTTCATACTAGCACAGAAAGTGCAGATGTTTCCACAAATAACCAGGGGTTTTAAGCTGACAGGACCAGGCGATGCTACGAGACTTCCCTACTCAAGGTTTTCATTCACATTTCAGCTTTCACAATCCCACCTCTATTTCCTCTATGAAATATCCTGCTTAGGTGCCACTGACATCGTTAACTTGAAAAATCACACCCTCTTATGCCTGTCATCTCCTGTTGTCCAGGGTCAAAGTGTTCTGGTATAGACAGCCCTAAATCTTTAAGGCCATGTTGTTTTTTATAGGTGCTAAGAGCTCATAGCTCTGTTTTGCATCAGAAGCCTACAACATAAAGTTGGGTTTGCTATGTACCAAGTGGGGAAAAGCAGAAGTTAAAATACAGGTTATCAAATAGCCATGAAAATACCAGTCAAAATAATTTGCCAAGGGTTAACAGAAAAATGGTGTGAAAGCACACAAAATAGTCTCCAATTCTGTCAATAGGCAACTTCTTGTTTGAACGTTCATAGTGGACACCATTGGAAAATCTGCCCCCATAACATTATGAGGGAAGAGTAAGTGCATTTGCAAGCAGAGGTGCTGAGCCAGCCTCTGAAGAATCCAACCCTTAGATAAGGATGCTTTGCCTTCCTTTACTGCAAAAGCTCTCAGAACACTGGCAGCTCCTGCAGGGTCAAAGCCTTTGAAACTCCTCCCAGAACACTTCAGGAACAGCACAGTTGGAGTCAGTGGAGGAGAAACCTGTCAGCAGGTAAAACCTGATCCTCCCAGTAAACAGCTTTGTGGGTCGTGTATTGACTGTTTCCTCAGCTGGCACATCCACATGCTGCCATCTCTTTCCTAGAGGACCTGAGCAGTCAGAACTGGGGCTCAGAAGAGCAGCTTGCTTTCCCTACCTACCCTGGATGTGAGTTCAGGGGAGACCCAGGAGGAAACTTGCTGTTCATCAGTTATCATTACAGCAAGTTCTCTTTCTTACTTCAGATGGATCTACAGCCTGTCGAGCAATGAGAACTATCCTGCTGCATTTTACATGACCAGCAATTAATGGGTGTTTCAAAAAGCAGGCCTTTTGAGAAAGTAGCCCTGCTTTATAGGAATGCACTTGGTCCTAAAGGCAAGCAGCAACTGATGGTGAGATCCTCCACAGCTGCTAAAAGAGAAGTACTCCTGGGTAGCTACTGAAGGGCAAAACTTCCCTGTTAGCAACCAGTGGGGAATTTGGCTGTGCAGCCTCGGGCAAATATTACTGCATATCAACCATTGTGTGCATCACTGCACGGTACAAAACCAGGTGCTTTCCTCTTCCAAGTATAAAGCAGTACTCCGGCAGTATAAGGTTAGAGACAGCAATTACAGGAGGGAAGCAACGCTAGCATCACACACACATGCGCGCAAACAGCAGACTCAGATTCAAGGTCTTTCTTCTTCTCCATCCCTACTGCCCCCTTCTAGGAAGCAGCTTCTTTCACTGCCCATTCACCCCAAGTTATTCAAACTCTTCAGCCACCTCCAGTGTTACCTTAAAGCCTACAGACCCCGGCCCCAAGCCCTCCGAGGACAGTACGCTATGTTTGCCTATTGTACGGGATACGTGGCAATACCCAACATCAACAGCTTACAGGAAACAGCATTTCTTATTCATGTGCAGCTGCCAAATGCTTTCCCAGTTTCCTTCCCTACTGCTCTCCACTTCTGACATCACCTCACATTAAATCTCTGCTGAAGAGACACCACAGCCATGATGTGGCTTACAGAACAGCTTTAGGAAGGAAAATGCATAACTACTACTACAAGGACACCATTTATATAATCAACAGCAATTTATGCATGTTTGTGCATAGTGTGCAAGGCTGGGAAGTTAGGGTTCCTGACCAGTGCTACCACGCTCCTGACCAGCACTGTTCCTGACCAGTGCTACGACGGGTACCCCGATAATGCATGAGGAGAAGACAAGCCTCACAGCAGCCTGAAGGCAAACAGCTTGAGAAGTGTGTCAGTCTTCCCTGCTTTTCTGAATGTCTTACCTGCCCCAGTATTTCACTGGACTGAACTACTGAGATGCCCACTTCACTGTGCTGTGAGCCCTTGCAATCACCAGTACTCCATGTACTGAACCATTCATACCTTTCTGCTATAGTTACTTGCTGCATCACAGTTTCCATTTCAACCCAAACGGGTAATGCCTCAGAGCATTTTCTTCTGTCTGGCTACCCAAGGATAGATCACAATAGTCCCATAAAAACAACAGCATTTTCCTTACAGTCTTGTGTATTATTAACGCCTGCATATGAATAAGAGAACTCAGTTCTGGATCTGAACTACACCCTCATGAACAGAGATGTCCTTTATACTGGCATAATGATGATCAGAATCTCATACACTTTGCTCAGAACAGTAATCAAAACCGATTAAATCAGTACAGTCAACTGGCCATACCTGCCTCATAACCCAGCATGCACATCTCCTCAAATAAATATCTCAAATTCACTTTTCAAGTCTTCATCTGCTTCAAAGCATCATGCTTCAAACCATGCTTTTTCAGCCACAAAGACTGAAGAAGAGTAATACTGTTCCTCTGTTGGACTACAGGTCTGTAACTGTAACAAGGGAAAAAACCACCTTAGCAAAGCACTGGGTAAGATTCGGTTTATTTTGGGTAGCAGCAAAAAAGTTCAGGAGCCTGCAAAGGGAAAGGGAGAAAGCTTCGGTTCAACTTCAGGTTCTATTTCCCTCTCTCAAAGCCCATTCCCCCTTTTGTCCATCCACACAGCCCCGCAGCCAAGAGAGCTCACTAACTACACGTTTCCATCTCACACCTGACACAGCATTCACCAGCAGGAGCCCAAAAAGCAGACTGTCAGCTGCTCCGAAGGGACAACCTTCTGATGCCATCATTGGCAAACAGAAGTACCCATGCACTTGGCAGCTTCAAGTCGTACCCCAGAAGATGCTTGGTAGTGTCACACAGATCTCTGCCTCGCAGGTACTGCTGTTCCCATACTTCTGAATAGAAGTGGGGAAGCTTGGATTGATTTGTCTGCTGTAGTTTTCACCAAGGAACATGCTGTCTTCTTTTATATGGGTGGGGAAAAAAGAACAAATTCTGACCCACCTTCCTCTCCCCATCTCCTGTTTCTCCAGAAAGCTTCCCTCATGGTCAGACAGCATATCCCAGTGCCATTCCCAGCCTGCACTGGGGATTCAGCATGCTCAGCTGCCTCTCAGAAACACCTACACCAATGCAGGCAGCATAGGGACCAAACAGGAAGAGTTAGAAAGGCTATGTACAGTTACAGGAAGATAACCACATTGGAATCACGGAGACACAGCAGGATGATTCACAAGACCAGAGCCCTGCAATGGATGGACACAGGCTCTTCAAGGAGGCTGAGAGAGCATGGAAGGGGACTTGCCCTTTATTTGAGGAAGCAGCTGGATGCATGGAGCTCTGCCTGGGGATGGTTCAGGAGCTGGTCAAGAACCTATGGATCATGATCAGTGGGTAGACCAGATGCCATGACAGTGGGTATCTGTAATATCACCTATTTGCATTTGAGCAGGACTTCAAGCTCAAGGTAAGACTGATGCTCTTTTGAGAGACAGGTCCATCCTTGCCTCCTTGCACAGTCTAATGCATGAGAAGGACAAAGAAGGGAAAATAGGTTATGGAAGGTAACACCCCAAGTCAACACCTCAGCTGGGTGTGCGACCAAGCTCCGCTGTGCTACAGTACAGTGCACTAGCAACTGGATCCCAATGCCTCTTCCACACAACTCCTCACAGCTTGCTGTCACTGAGGTTCACCATTATATACATGAAGGTTCCGAGCAGTGTTAGACATTCTCCCTTCATGAGCAGATCAGAACAGCGCAATAGCCCAAAGGTGCCACACAGTTCGGTCTTCTCCTTTTAGCAGCTCACAGGCAGTGTGGCACCTACACAACACAGTAGTGTGCTCAAAGTAATTTGCCTATTTGGCAATTCCTCTATGGTGCTCACAGGAGGTTACTAACTTTATGTGGAATAAAGCTCCCATTTCCCCCTCCCACATTCTGCAGCTGTTACTTCATTACTAACCTGCAGTCGACTTGTTTATAAGGGGTGTGAGAAAGACAGATCTTGGCAATTTTAGCTTGGGCATTCTTAGTTGCTGATAAAATTGATCTGCGTGATTTCCTCAGCCAGGTGAAGAAAAGCTTTTACTAAGGAAGAATAAACAGAATGAGAAATATTCCGAACAAAAGTGAACCAAGAAATCAAAGCCTATGTGCATCTTTGCAGTGCAGGAAACCACCTTCTCACCTCGCTATTTAAATGCACCAAACTCAAGGAGAACCTTCAAGTCCAACACATGTTTAAAGAGTAAGAAGCTTAAGGAGCTGCAGCTTATAGGGACTTCCCCCTCTTAAAGCAAAGGGGCAGAACAAGGCAAGCTGAGTATTTTTTGCAAGTCCTTGCTTCTTATGAGATTCTCTCTGTGCAAACACACAAAAAACCTCCCAAAGCAGCCCCTCAACCAGGATGAAGGGATGAAGCTGCTCATGTGGGATGGCACAGCTCAGAGCACTGACAGGCCCAGAAACGAGGGTTTATGCAAGGAAGTGAAAGAAAAGTAGGAGGAAGGAACTGGTGGCCCATTATAGGAAAGAGAAATAGGAGAATGAGCACATCAGATCTAAGGTACGCTTCTATGACCTATTCCTAGTGGATATTGGGCTAGTTCCAAGAAAAAGCATTGCCAAACCTGTGTATTCGATGCAAAAGGACATTCTCTGTCCAGGACCACACACACAAAGTGCCAAAGCAGACCTGACCATTATCTGACCATTCCCTGTGAGGGTGCTGAGGTGCTGGCACAGGGTGATGGCCCAGAGAAGCTGTGGCTGCCCCATCCCTGGCAGTGCTCAAGGCCAGGCTGGACACAGGGGCTTGGAGCAAGCTGCTCCAGTGGAAGGGGTCCCTGCCGGTGGCAGAGGTTGGAACTGGGTGAGCTTTAAAGTCCTTTCCAACCCAAACCAAACTGCCTGTAAGCTCTGAGACTGTTTAAGGTCTTCATGAACCAGGATTATTCAAAACCCCCATCGTTATTTTCCACACTTTTGCAGTAAAACTTTATCTCACTGCAGAATAACTCACAAAACAAAACCCTCATTCAATTTTAAAGGCAGAAACCAGTTCTTTATCTGAAGTCCAATTCTATCTCCTTTTATTTGGCCTCTGACCACTTGAAGATGTCACCAGTCTCCACCTCCCTCTTATTTTGCAGTGAAATCCCTCAAGATCTTTCCATTAACACTGTAGAACTACCGAAGCATGACCCTGAAACATCCCACTCACCAGCACTTAGCAAACAACCCATTTCTGTTTTGAGACAGTGACATGGGAGGGCAAGGTCTGCCTGTTATCTGACCACAAGCATTTCTTTCCACACCACTGGGTACAGTTACTGCTTTGATTTCAACCAAGGAGGAATAACCCATTCCTAATTCATGCTGAGGTAGGAGCAGTGAGGCCTTCATACCTCAGCTAGTTCGTTCTTTATTGCAAGGCATTTAGGATTTTAGACCCTGCTGGCTGTTGAAACCCTTCGGCAGTTAGAGGAATAGATTTCCTCCTCTCCTTCCAAGCAACAGGACCTATCAATAAGTTACTTGCCTCCCCCTGCATTTCTCACACCAGTTGCTGTACTGTGGATAAAGGATACTGACATTCTCACATACATTCCAAGTTTTCCCAGGAGAGGAGAATTTCTTCCATCAGGTCGCTGCTTAAGATAAGTCTTCAGACAGCAACCCAGGTTCAGGTCTAGAGTATTTCAGAGCTCATCTCCAAGAACAAAACTGCAAATGACCCACAGCAGCTTCTGCATCCTCTAGGACATTACTTGTCATGCTCATAAACTGAGGAATCTTCCTTTAAAATACACAAAAGCAGCCAAAAGCATTAAAACTCACTGGTCTGGCAAGTACAACTCATTCATTTTCAAGACGTCATGAGACAGCTCATCTGAGAAGGTTAGGAACATACCATGATCCAGAAACCACTCGGAGCAAGTGGTTTAAGTGGTTTATGTTACAGCAAGGCAAGCTGTCTCTACTCCGTTCTGTAACCCTACAGCAGAACTGTCTGAGCCCAGCAGCAATTTGATATTAAAATAACTATACAGCATTTGAAGCTGATGCAGAAGTGAAAGATGCTTAGAAGATCCTTCAGCTCTTCTGTCATATTCCACATACGGGATGACAAGTGACATGATGTGTCATATGAGTGGATGCGCTATTTTGCTTTTCTCTTCCCCCCCTTCCTATGTAACTGGAATTTTCTTGGATAGAAATGGACTTGGAAATACAGATTACTCTCATATAAAATCAAATCCTTGTCCAGGATTTCCATCATTCAGCAATAGAGCTGCTGCTTCAGGAAAGGCCTCCCAGGAGTGAAAAGGGAAAGACAAATGTGTCACACTTGGCGTGTGCTATAGGGGCTTCCCAGTTTCACAGGTGGGAACCCAGAATGTCATTCCAATAAGCTCAATCACCTTCTAGGTTACACTTGTGTGACCCAGTGATTTAAGGATAAAATCAAACTGAGCCAGCAGGGTTTGCTGTCTGCATAGCAAAACAATGGCTCTGGCAGATGCCTGAAGTATTTGTCATAGGGAAATAACTTCTCATCGTGTACGTTATCCCCAGTTCTCCTGCCTGAAATATTCTTTCTTCCTTTTACACTCCTCTGCCCTCCTAGGCCACGTCCTGGATGCATCAGGCACTCCTCCCTCAAATGTTAACTGGAGTTAATGATGTTCCTTCAGATTCCAAACCAAGCCGGTTGAGATGCCGATCAAAGTGTGAAAGAGCCAGAACATTGCAGTGTTTTAAACCTACTTCTAGAAGAAACATTACCAACAGCCTAAAGGCAGCAAAATCCGGCACAAATAAGCATGTGATAGGAAAGACACCAGGTGAGAGCCACCCGCGGCTGGGATACCTTTTTATTTTCCTCATCTTCCTCATTACTGTGAAATAATTCAAGGCAAACACTTAGAAACACAGCGCACCAAAGAGAAAAAAGGCAATTATCTCGCACATCACTCTGGTGCCAACTCTCCCCCGTATGCCCAAGAAGCCCAAACCAGCAACACTTCACAGCTTTCATCTTCTCTCCCGTCAAACAGAACTAATTCTTGCTGCCTTTTGCATAGTAAGAAGTGACGCCTCGCACAGAGTTCATGTCTTTTTGCCTGTTTCCCCAAACCAGGCCAGGAAACAATGTACTACCATATTAATATATTCACAAACCTCATGTTCTTTCTTCTATAAATACCGCTCTGAAGTGTGTTGGGGTGAGGAAATGACTAACCCCAGATGAACGGGCCACTCCTCATATAGCCATGCTTGTTAGCTCAGGCAGATTTATGACAGCATTAGCACTGGTGGTGTGAACCTGAGCAAAACCTTCCAGTCCATCTTAGCCTGGAGATGGGGCTCATCATTTACATCCACGTCACATGAAGTCTGCCCTTCTGCTGGCTTTGGCACCACTGCCTTAAGTTTCAATAGAAGCAACCCTGAAAAAATCTGCAGGCCTTAAACGTCCTTATATCCAAAGAGGAGGCAACTTGAAGAGCTAAAATTGAGGGTTTGGAGCTTGCTGTGTTCTGATGTGCGTCAGCACTGACCACGGCTCTCCAGCATGCCCTGTCTGCATTGACTAGCAATGACGGGACTCGGCACAGGCTCATCGGTGGGTCTTTGAATTTCCTTTACTCTTAACAAGAAAAACTGATGTGTTTCCACATTTAGAGATAACCAGACCAAATCCTGCCCTAACAGCCTCATTCTAACCATCAGGGAAACTGCTGGTGCACTGAAACTTAGAAACTGTACTGGAAAACTGGAACTGTAGCTCAGAAACATACCCACGACACTTGTGGGATTCATTCTAACGGAGAAAGCATCCCAAGCAAGGTAACATTAAGGAATCCCAAACAGGTGCTTAACAATTACAGCAGTAGTAACACACCAGCTCTTCAAATACCATGACTAGCATCCAGCGAGAAGTAATAAAGCATAACAGAGACTGTGAGGGAATAATCTGCCCAGACTGTCCCTGCCTCAACGAAGAGATTTTTGTTGTCTTGCCAGGGTTAGTGACAGACAACAGCCACCCAAGAGACCACTTTTAGCAAGGCAAGGTTTCTTTTACCTTTCCCAGCATGTCCCCAAATCACAGCATCGCACTTGCAATAACCATGGATAGAGAAAAAGTCACTCTGGGTTTGAAGTCTCATAGGTCTTTGTGATTAGCCCTCAGCAAACCCTGGCACATGGCTGACCCTCAGTTTCAGGCCACCAACTTCCAGCTAAACCAACTGCAACATGCCCCTGTCTCCCATCTCCTAAAAGAGGGGTACGTATTTCAAGTCCAGAGGAGGTCATGAGGATGCTCAGGGGCTGCAGCACCTCCCATATGAGACAGGCTGAGAACATTGGGGCTGCTCAGCCTGGAGCAGAGAAGCTGTGTGGAGACCTCAGAGCAGCTTCTAGTGTCTGAAGGGGGCTACAAGGATGCTGGAGAGGGGCTCTTCATCAGGGACTGCAGCGACAGGACAAGGGGTGCTGGGTTCAGACTCAAAGAGGAGAGAAGAAAAGCTGTGGCTGCCCCATCCCTGGCAGTGTTCAAGGCCAGGTTGGACACAGGGGCTTGGAGCAAGCTGCTCCAGTGGAAGAGGACCCTGCCCATGGCAGGGGTTGGAGCTGGGTGATCCTGAGGTCCTTTCCAACCCAACCCATTCTATGATTCTATGTTTCGTTTACCATAAAATACATATCTGATAAGTACACACACAGCATGGCCACATCCATTTGCTCTAATGATGGTGAACTGCATTATGAGGGGAATATCATGCCTCAGGAACATCACCACACGATTCTGCAAAGCAGCTGCATCTTACTCAGGTTTTTTCATAGCAACAGTCTAGTTTTCGTCAGTTCCTGTCTCTCCTTGTTCACAGGTACCTCTGAATACTTCCTACCCTGCTGGGGGTCACCAAAGCACACTAATTCCCTGTGAGCTGTGAAGGTGCAACACTGACCTGTCTGTCAGGATACCAGCCACCGAGGTTTTCCTACAGTTCAGAGGGATGTCCATGTGACTAGGGCAGAATCCTGCTCCTTCAACAAGAGTACTGTAAATAAAACCACCTCATTATGTTTTCAAACTTACTTAATGTTATCCTCATCCCTGGCTTTGTATCTAATGAGAAAGAAGCTATTCACAAAGCTGAACAACGCTGAGACAGCCGTTCCGCACTCCTTGGGCCTGTGTCTACCTTAATCACAGATGAGCTGAAGGGCTGCAGGACAGCACGATGCTTGTGCTGCACAGGATCGGTGAAGATGAGAGGCTTTGGCCTCTGGTCTGTTGTGATTAACGAACTCAAAGGCTGACAATCTATTACAGTATGAGAGCTCGCTTGTCCACAAACCTGACATTTTAACTCCTGCTTTCGTTCTGTTTCCATGATCGCTCTCACTACCTGGTCCGGTTACAGTGCTCAGGGGACCTTATGATTTAGTTTAGCATTCAAGCTTTGTGTCTTCCTCAGCAGACTTCATGCTTTGGATGAGCCAAGCCCTACAGCTCCAGGAAGTTCCTACCTAACAAGAAGAATTTAGCATGAACAGCCACCAAAAGCTTTGGGTCTTTCAGCATAACTGAGAACACCAACAAAAGATCGGTTGCACTTGATGATCTCAAAGGTCTTTTCCAACCTAGCTGGTTCCATGACTCTCTGAAAAGGCTCCAGAAACAACAGAATTCGCTCAGCTGCTCAAAATCCAGACAGACAAGTGTCCATCAGCACTGGGGTATGTTAGAAGCAGAAAATACAGAGCATTTCTAGAACCTCTCAGCCCTACTCCACCTGCACCACATGGGGACTGCCGACACAATGCCCCGATAGGAGAACTGCAACTGAAAGCCCTCTGCTATCGCTTCGAACACCAAACACGCACCCAACACATCAGCTTCACTGAACAAAATACATGAGAATGGGTGCTTTCAGGCATATGCCTCCACAGGGAAGGAATTAAAACCTCAAATGGCTTTTTTTCCTCCCCTCAGGTATTAAAAAGGGAAACCCTGTGTCTCTCCCCAGATCCAGACAGCGGTTTCAAACCTGGTTTTCTGTAGCATCAGCCTCTCCCAGGGATCCTCCTGTAGACATATTCCCTATTAATTAGCAATTTTGTGGCCATCTGTGAAAAGGGACAAACAAATATGTTTTGACTCATTTAAAATGAAGCTGAGGATTTAATTGCCTTTACTTCCGGCAGCAGCACTCATCCATCTCTCTCTACATACACGTAGACTCAATATATAAAAGTGAGGCAGAACCATGCAAGTCAGTTCACTGACAGATGTGAAGACAGTTTGCTTTACAAAACTATAATTTACCATATGTTCAGGAAAAACAGCTACACAGTAATATGAATTGCATATCTTAGCAATAGCATCAAGCCTCCACGGAACAGAAATCCTTATGAGCAGCCCCTGGATGCTTCATCTCTCTTTCTGGATCATTCACTACTCCCAAACAGATGTACATCATTTGAGGTCAAGAATCAAAAGCATTTAGCAACAATCCATGTCCCCGCGGAGCTGACCCCTGGACCACACATCCCTAGAGCTACAAGGTTAAGTATTGCAATGCCTAACAAATCTCATCAGAGGCTGCACCTACCCATGGCAAAACAGCCACCAGTAAAGCACTTCCTCCCTGAAACCTGCAACCACGTTGCGGTCAATGGGACAGCACATGCAGCCAACTTCATTTGGGAGCACAGGAACACCTCCCTGCAGAAGGCTGCCCTGAAGCACAGACCACTGAGGCCAAGCCATGCCTTCTGAAGCTCTGCCCCAAGTGTAAAACCAACCAACCAACCCCAGGCCGAACACCCAATATCCACTTCCATCACGCCCTCCCACTGCTGACAGGACATACCCACCCCCTCTTCTACAAGCTCACATGCCTTCCACTTCTTACTAGGCCAACATTTGCACTCAGTCAAAATTCCTCCTGGTCCAGGGTAGCTTCACTAACGTATCTCCACATCTGTAATTCAAAGTCACCTGGATTTATTACTTTACATACTGAAAAAGGAAGCAATCTTACCTACGTTTTTTAAATAGCTATCTGGCATTATGGCAAAGTACTATTACTAGTGGTCAATGGGTCTACAAAGAGGGAATGTAACACAAATGGATTTCTGCTACATGATCAGCTTTACAGAGGGAGTAAGCAGGGAGCAAGCGGGGAGCAGAAGGGGGTGTATCAGTGGCTGAGCAGCAGAGAAAGCCAAATCTTGTCTTAGAGAAGATGGAACATAATTACAGAGTATGAACGCCATCTCTCTGCGTGTAAGCACATTAAACACACATAGAAGGAAGGACACCAGTTAGGAACTGCTTATGCTTTCAAATACCTGCAATATTGAGCCTTCTGACACAAGGATCCTGTTTGGATGTCACCACAGTCCTGTGCTGACTGTGCCACAAGCCATTCCGTTTGGCAGTGGAGAAGACAGCAATAAGCATCTTATAAACCATTTGCTCCCACAATAACTCCTCTCCTGAAACAGAGAGGCTCCACAGACAACACTCCAGGGTCAAAGAATAAAGGCATCACTGCTACTCGTGACCCTCCTCCTAAGAAACAACTCCAGACACTCAGTGAGTAAACCAACTAAACCAAGATACAACTGAACAGTAAGTTGGCTAGAAACAAGGATCAGAAAGCCCTGCACCACCTGGCAGTGCCCCTCAGGGGAGCACCACACACCATGTCCATCCAGCCTTCCCCAGAGATACAACTTTGCACAATCAAATCCATTCTATTAATTCTGAAATATCAAACGTGGAGGAAAAAAAAACCCCATATGCTCCCTTCTTCTTCTTTTAAGCATAAATTCTGCATTTTCCTGACAACATAGTTCATATCTAAATGTATGCATTTCAAGAAGTCAGCTGTTGTTATCTATGGTAATGATATATGATTATGATATGTGATAGATTGAGATTAGATCTAAGGCAGAAGCTGTTCCCTGTGAGGGTGCTGAGGCACTGGCACAGGGTGATGGCCCAGAGAAGCTGTGGCTGCCCCATCCCTGGCAGTGCTCAAGGCCAGGGTGGACACAGGGGCTTGGAGCAAGCTGCTCCAGTGTGAGGTATCCCTGCTCGTGGCAGGGGTTGGAACTGGAGGAGCTTTAAGGTCCCTTCCAAGCCAAACCAGTCTGGGATTCCATGGTAATACATGTGCNTGAGGTATCCCTGCTCGTGGCAGGGGTTGGAACTGGAGGAGCTTTAAGGTCCCTTCCAAGCCAAACCAGTCTGGGATTCCATGGTAATACATGTGCAATGTCTGTGTATGTATACACATGCTACACACATATGTATGCATGCATGTATATATGTAATCTAGTCATTTTTAAGCTCACCAAGTAGGAAGAGCTCACAGGTCTATATGTAAATTCTTCCTTTCCCTTCACTTGATGCCAATACCTGTGCTCCAGGGCAGCAGTTCCTGCATGGCCCTACCAAAGTGTGGTGACACAGCTCATGGAGCATGCTGAAATCAAGACTCCAACCATCAGGGGAGGGCGCAGAGGCAGTGCTATGACGCCAAACTGGATCCAGGACTGAGCAAGCACCACACTGCTGGATTTGTTGGTTAGACCCCAGTGGGAGGCAAGTGCTTTCTGTGAGTACCTGCACCCCAATAGGTGTGGGGCAGCTGCATATCCGGCCCATGTGGGTCTCAGACATCTCCATGCCTGGTGACCATCTCCATTTCAAGATAATTCAGTTTCTCTTGCAAATAAAGAGTTTGACCTTGTGCCTGTGAGCCTCACTGGCCACAGTGGCATTAAACAAGCCACCACTTCCCTGACACAGCACTTAGAGCTCTTCAAAGCAAGCAGAAGCTAGAACACACAAAGAGAAGGAAACGTTACAGTCTTCTTCCTGCTCATCTACATCTGTCCCCATCAGGCTAATGGAAGTTTTATGGTTTATCCACAGGAGGTAAATTAGCCCAAAGGGAAAAAATTACCCTCTTATTAAAAATTCCCAGCCTATTTAAAGTAAAATTCTGCTGAAATCCCTTTGACACACGAACATGCCTGTTACACATTGTCCCTATCACGGCAGTATCAGCATCTCAAAACCTATCTTGCTAACATACTGCCTTTTCTCAAGTAAACAAACCTGGTGACATCCTCCAAGACAAAGAGACAGTGCTGTCTGCATTCCATACAGAAGATGTACGGATTACCTCACTCATTTCCCTGGACTATTTAAATACACACACATGACTGTATATTTAAGCATACAGTCTATCTTTGTCCAGCCTATACTTAGCCACCTCAAAACCAAGATAAATTCACAGAGTTCTTAAAGGCTTCTCCCTTAGCAGGGATGACGTTAATGGAGTGATGTGTTTAAGGATGGACTTGGCAAATCCCACCTATCTTCAACTGGAGTTTTAAGCAGTCAAACTTAGGCACTGTCTATGTCCTTCATGGAAAGAAAAGGCATTCCCTGTGCTACTGAAAAATAGCAGCAGCTTTTTAGAATGCATCACTAGGTAGATACTAAAACAAATGCAGTGTTAATGGCAAAGGATAAACAACAAATGACATACCCTTCCCACTTGTTAGTGGCAGTAACACATTAGCAGAACTGCATTGGAATTACTTATTTCTGATGCTTTGGTAATTCACAGCCCCTGTCAATGCCATGCACAAGCCTGTGATCATCTGACATCTACAAAATGAGGACCAGGACAGGAACATGCAGCCACCAACTGTGTTATAAGCGAGTACCTCAGCTCAAGACAAACATGTTACTTGGCCAGGGACTAATATGGATTTTTCTGACATTCAGAACAAAAAGCTTTAGCCACAAAACCTTCCAGGTTCCCAATAGATCCCACACAATTTTTCTAAGCCAGCCCCAGCTCAAGCTCAGATCGATGTCTGAGACATTATTCTACAGGCAAAACAGCGCTGGTTTAACACAGAATGTTATGGTGAAGAACATCCATCAATAATTGTGCTCTAAACTGCTGCAAACGGAATGGATCCCATTTTGTTCCTCCCATGCTGAGGAATGACCCCAGCTCAAAGCTTCAGCATGTTAAAAGCAACCAAGACCCTACAAACCCCAGAGAGGTAAACTCTAGTAGTGGATTACTTAGTTGCCATTCCAGCAAACACACATTGTGAACAGTCCTAATGGTTCCCAAGCAGCTGATCCCAGGATGAAGGTGCTCAGATACACAGACAGCTACAGGGTCAGAAAGGCAAGGCTTCAGAAGCCCAAACACAAACAGAACCGTTACCGTCAAACGTGACTGCAGTCATGAGATTCAGAATTGCCAGAGCACTGCTTTTACAACATGCTGACATGAAAGCCCATGTCAGAATTCAGAGCAGGTGTCTAACCATCATTCACCTTACATAAATTCTTTTCCTTCCCACCGCATTTTCCTATGTAAAACTCCAAAATATCCCCATGTACATTCTTGATTTTATAAAGGTTATGTGCATTTAGTATACATAGCACTGAATAGAACCAACTATGCTTGTCTAGCTGCTATCATCAGCATAACCCAATGATCAGGAGAGCCGAAGGTCAGGATATCTCCTATTAAACAGGCACCTTCATCAGGAAATACATTTGGAAGCCTGTTTTGTGCCCCACTGTCTAATTGTCGTGGTTTAAACCCACGCAGCTCATTCACTCACTCAACCCCCCTGGCTTGCCCTCCCCT
>NDXB01009515.1:0-113524 GCA_002631895.1 Agapornis roseicollis
GCAGGAGGGTTGGAACTGGATGATCTTAAGGTCCTTTCCAACCCTAACTGTTCTATGATTCTAATATTTGTGTGAGCAAAGTTGGCCTGGCATGAAGAGTATGCAGAGAGAATCTCAGGCCTGTAACAGACTTGCTATCTCTGAATAAGATTCTTGATTAAATAAAACAAACCACAGTTTGACAGGCTCAGAGTTGCCTTTGGTCAGTATGTCCAGACAGGGAACAGAAACACCACTATGTACAAAACACAAAGGCCTGGTCCATGTCCCAAGGACCTTTACTAGGAAGCACAGATCTGCGAGTGGTGTACAAGAAGATCAAAAGGACAGCAAGAAGCCAGAACCACCAGTGTGCACAGTTAGATAATGATGACTCTACTGCTATTGACTTGTCTTTCTAAATGCTATAAAAGTTGGATTTGCTGAGGGAGATTAGAATAGGAGAGAGTATTGTGCTTTTGCACTAGAGTGTAAGGTATTTTCAAGCACTGGTGAGAATAAGAGTGCAAATGAAGAGGAATATAGTGAAATATAGTGACAACACTGGAGATACCAGAAAATAACTTCACTCCTGACCTGGAATCTGGAGGGGTATTTACAGGGTGATGGGCAGTATACAGAGGGACATTTCTCTGGTTCCTTCCTAGAAGAAACTAAAACCAGGAGGGCGAATGAAAGTTAGATTATCTCCACACTGGTTTTCGAACTTGTGGGTAAGAAATGTTTAAACTCAGCCTTAGGTGAGGGAAAGTAGCAAGACAGCAGGTAGATTCCAGCCTGAAGCAGGAGAGCCATTTGTTCTAGGAGCATCAAAATAAATCCAGTCTGCCCAGAGAGGTGGTGGAGTCCCCATCCCTGGATGTGTTTAAAAAGAGACTGGATATAGAACTTGATGACATGGTTTAGTGGAGGTGTAGGGCATGGGTTGGACTTGATGATCTTAGAGGTCCCTTCCAACCTGGTGATTCTGTGATTCTGTAAAGGAACTGCCAGATATTCAAAGACAAAGANTTAGTGGAGGTGTAGGGCATGGGTTGGACTTGATGATCATAGAGGTCCCTTCCAACCTGGTGATTCTGTGATTCTGTAAAGGAACTGCCAGATATTCAAAGACAAAGAAACGGAAAGACATTTCACACTGGGTTTTTTTCCCAATAACTAGTAGTAAAAGCTTCAGCAAGTGTTTTATAATACTATTCATAAGAATAGCTCTTGAGAAACAGCAAAAATACGGGGGGGGGAGGGGGGAGGGGAGGGCAGGGGAGAAGGGGGAGAGAAGGGGAGAAGACAAGAATAAAGAAAGAAGCTTTATTTTTGAATGGGGGAGGTTGTTTCAATCTGAAGGTTTCCTACTGAGATGTAAAGTGACCAAACTGTCCTAATGCTTTGAGCCACTCTGAATGAAAAACAGCTTAAGCCTTCAAGGACTGTTAGCAAATGAAAACAATAATACCATGCATGTTTTAGCTCAGTGCTCAAAGGAGTTGCATCTGTGTTAAAATCTCCATTCTACAACTTTTCATGGCTGGAAAGCACTTGGGAGAAATGGCAGCATTCACTTTCAACTCTACTGATTCAGTTAAGAAAAACTTATGCCTTCTTTATTTATTTCCTTATTAGTAACCATAAGCATTATAGAATTTAAGTTCCCATTCCTTTTGTTTATACCTACATATTTCTATTCTTTTTGTTATATATTTTCCAATCTACATTATCCATACTATAGCAAGCAATTGAAATACAAGATTACAACAATGGCAAAATTTGGTTTTTCTAGTAGTAATATTAGACTCCAGGCATCAGTGAAACTATTAATCCATATATAATTAATATCCTTCAACTCACTAAGAACGCAAAACCATCAAGAAGACTGATTTGTTGCTTGGGTTTTTTTTCCTTTTGCCAGTTTTCCTTCCATAGAGCTCCATTCTCTTATCTCCCCAAGTAGCAAAATAAGGTCATATTTTTATTCACACAGAGGAAAAGATAAAGAAATTAAGAGCCACTAAGCAACTAAACAGAATAGCTGTGATTTATCACCTATGAACTAGCAAAAAGATATTGCCTAGGTCCAAAATGCTAGAAGAATAAATCAATCCACGTCTGAAAGACACTCAAACAGCGTATTGAGGGAAGACTATAGTTCAAAAGAGCTATTCTGTTCAATTACCAATAACATGACAGGTTTCCTTTACACTGAAAGAACATACAGTGGCAAATGTTTCCCAATTTATCCTGGATTTTTAGGACCTTGAAGAGCAGAGGAACAGAAGGGTGCCTACAGTAGCCATTTTCCTGTACATACAGATTCCAATCCTGACAATAAGTTTAATCAGCAGTATTTTTTCTTCACAAACCCCACAAAGTCAGCTGTCAAAGATAGATAAAATAGATTTCGGCAGTTACAACTGAAATGCATGCACTGTGAGTTCAGTTCACAGTGTCTAAATGAGTCTGAAATCTGTATAAATGTACTTCATTTATAGCCCAGTACTGCAATGCTTTTCTGCATATGCTCTTACCTGTTAATCTCACTGCACTGGCAGTGTGTACCATCTGCCCTCGGTAACACAAAATTCTTATGAACTAACAGAAGTCCTTCTTCTAGATCACTAACAAAGGAAAGTAAAACAAAAGGTAAAGGGCAGGTACCACATACACAAATCCTGCCTTTCGGTCCATTTTGCACCCTCTGTTGTCCACTCTCATATGGAAAGGAGGAAAACAGCAAGGCGTATGAATGTGTTTGGTGTAGGACAGACTGAGAAGCTCGGCTCTAGGCTGCAAGCACTCAGAATTCCTCACAGCCTGGCCCAAGCTGTGTCACATTTAATTTCCTCAAGGGTGCTTGTGTTATTATTTGAGCCATGAGAACACCACACAAACTTCTGTTTCCACATAGCCGTTTTACTTGGAAAATAAATAAGATTAAAATAAATTCAATAAACTCAAATAAAAATTTAATGTTTTTTCTGTGGGTTTCTAAAAAGAGAGCAGACTTTGCAGCTGGAAAGCAGTAGTTCACAAGCAGCTGGAAGGAGTTTTAGGCTAATCGAGAGTCCCCTTAACATTGTTTTTCTAGATTGGAAATGCTTAGCAAAATGATGTGCTTATTTCCATACCACTGTCCTGTGCACCTAGCTCTTTCTGACAGCTTTGTTCTTCACACAGTTTGGTTCTCCCCTGGTCTAAAATCTATGCTGAAGGCATAGTGGTGCCAAAACAGCTAACATGAAGGTTTTTGCCTCCTTTATGGGAAATTAAACTTTTTGCTTTTGATGGATGAAAGCCATAGTTCACATTTTCATCATCTAAGAAAATAAATTTATCCCTGAATTTTTCAAGTGAAAAATCTGAGGTAGGTGGTCAATGACACTTGGCTGTGGCTTCCAAGAGTACTTACATGAGGCACTGCTAGCATTTTAAAACTGAAGGTATCTAACCAAATGCCAAACGCTTGAAGACATGAACAGAGCCACCTACATCAATACCATAGTCCCGTTCAGACAGTGAATCCCTACTATACTCCAGAAGTGCCTATTGCAAAGGTCCCTCAGAGCACCCCATGAGCTTGGCCCTGCTCAGGCATAAGCCAGCTACCCATTTTCAGGGCTGAGTGGCGGAGTTTCTCCTTCACCAATTGCCCACAGGCCAGCAGATCAGGCAGTCATCAGTGAGGGATGTGCTGTTTTCAAATGCTTGTGTTTGGGAGCAAAGATGTCAAATCAGGTCTGCCACATTACTGACGTAACTCTGTCTCTCCTAGGACACGGTATAAGCTGGCAGAAGTAGCTGTGTTAACCACATGGCTATAGAAAGTACAGATAGATGAAAAATCTGCTCCCCAGTGGTTTAGAAGACCAAACACGATACTAAAAACAAGTGATGTAATTTTAGCTATGTCAGGAACCTTTCCTATAGCTTAAGTGAAATCACTAGAGCCATCTGTAGCACAGGACCAGTAAGAACTATTTCTGTCTTCACTGATCTAATATTGGGGGACACTGATTAATAGAAAAGCTTTGAAGAGATTCAAATAGTATTTGGGTTCCAACAAAAATCGTTTTACTCTGTCATTTGTGTTGGTTTTACAGCAGCACGTGAAGTACTGGCTAGGCTAATGCTGCAGAAACATGGAGCCACAGGCAACCCCTGCTTGAGAAAGCTAACGGTATGCAGCCTGCCAGTGATGAAATGTAAGTAACCACTTCAGACACAAAGCACCAAGTGTGAAAAATTATGTAGCCGTAATAATTTCGCCCTGATAGCTCTTGGATCATTCACTATTCTCCTGAGAAACACAGCTTGGCTTCAGAAAGGCAGGGTGGTGCTGACCCCAAGCTATTTGATGGGAGAGTCTAAAGATCCGTTCTGCTCATTTGCTCTAACAGTTTCCTTCTTTTATTTACCAGACATAAACTAGTTACCTCGCATCAAAAACGTTTTGAAGGCTCAAAGTCCTCAGGTCAGCCAAAGCTTTAGAGAAATAAAGAGATCAGGCAGCATGAGCAGCCACTGTGGGGAACACCTCTTCAGATGGGAGTTGATTTGGGATCAGCAATAGTATGTTGTGAATACACCCATTCAGACCCCTTGGCTGAACAAATGTCAGCACCACAGATGTCTTGAGGGATAGGCATGAAAACTGAAGGAGAAAATGGAAGGATCCTGAGTATGCCATATCCCTCAAAAGAAAAAAAATGGGATCCAGAAATAGATACACACTTGTGCATAGCAGCCTCTTTTCAATCTGACTGTCCTCATACAATTGAAATCCCATACAAGCCCATTTAGCAGTGCTGTCATTAGTTTTAGTTACAAACTAATTTCTTACATACTTCCCTCGCTTGTTCAGAAGAGCAAAGATTTTGTGGTTATACCTTTAGGTTATAAATTTCTCCATTCCCCTTCCTCCTTCCATACATTAAAAAAATATTTGAATATTTGATGGCATTCTGTCATGGGCTCAGCAGTAGCAGTCATTTTTCTGCTTCTCTGTAGCTGGTATAGTGCTGTGTTTTCCAGTTTAGTCTGAGAACAATGCTGATAACACACTGATGTGCTAGTTGTTGCTAAGCAATGTTTACTCTGATCAAGGACATTTCAGTCTCATGCTCTGCCAGTGAGGAGCAGCATGGGAAGCTGGGAGGAAGCAGAGACAGGACACCTGACCCAAACTAGCCAAAGAGGTATTCCATACCACAGCACGTCATGCCCAGTATAGAAACTGGGGCACTTACCCAGAAGGCCAAGATTGCTGCTTGGGTTGGGCTGGGTATCAGCCAGCGGGTGGTGAGCAATTGTATTGTGCATCATTTGTGTTTATTGTTTTCTTTTCCTTTTCCCCTTTCAGTTTTATATTCTCTCCCCTTGTTATTTCCCTTATCACTATTATTACTGGTGGTAGCAGTAGTGGTTTATGTTATACCTTAGTTACTGGACTGCTCTTATCTCAGCCAGTGGGGTTTATATACTTTTGATTCTCCTCCCCATTCCTCCTGGAGCGGAGGGAGGAAGGGGGGAAGTGAGCAAGTGGCTGCATGGTTCTGAGTTACCAGCTGGGCTTAAACCATAACATATACCCACCCAAGCCAAGAGATATATCTGTGGTACAGCTTCCAGTACAAAGATGGTCTGACTCAGCTGTGGTACTGAAAAAGTATAGTGAAGATTTTAATTCATAACTATTTTTCCAGGACCAGCCATGCATATAGAATACCAGTGATACTTGTTCTCATGACTAAATCAGATTACAGCTCTACAACAGTATGTTTCCTCCTCACGAGTCAGAAAGAGTTTATTTATTCAGTAAAGTACAGTGCAAACTGAGTCAAAGGAACACCTAATATTTCAAAAATGTCTTCCACATAGATCAATAGAAAATGTTGAACTGTTTAATTACTTTGGGGTCTGGACAAGACCAAGTCCTCATTGCTCTAAATAAACCATTTCAGCGAGAGCATAACTTTAAATTCATAAAATGCTTTAAAACTTTGGCAGTAGCCAGATTTATTACTTGTACCTATTTCTAGCAGGACTGTACTGTGATACATATTTTCTGGGCACCTTTAGATAGTGTCTGCTTAGACAGAGGATGCTTCACAGAGTTTCCAGGGCAATGACTAAACAACAGCTTTGCTTATAATGGTGAAATAAAAAAACAATGAAATAAACCGCATATACACTTTTATGAGTATTATATTCTGGATTATGAAGATTTTATAGTGATAGTGACAAGCAGTGCTAGAAAGATTAATCAGCTCTGTGTCACTAAGATATTCCTCATGTGATCTATCAAAGCAGAAATTCATATGTTCACTACTAAGATTCCAAAATATCAGTAAGTAAAATAATACCAGTTTAACAGGTATGAACCCTACACCTCAGTGAGATAAAATTCAAAAGAACCAAACCAAGAAAAGCATGTCTTCAAATCCCAGACAGAGGACACGCAAGCACTCTTCCATTATTTAATAAGGAAATTGCAGATCATTTCGGCTGGCAGCAATGTCAGGAAAACTGATGGAAAGGCTGGTACAGGAAGAAATCAGTGTACAATTAAAGGATGAGAGTACAAGTAATGCCAGTCAGCACAGAAAATTAGTTTTGTCAGAAAAAATACCCAGCTTCCTATTTTCCCATGAGATGATGAACTAGTTTGATAAAGGACACTGCTCCAAGATTTCTGTAAGGCTTTAGCTCACAACCTTACAGCATTTTTCGTAAGACCCCCAGCAATATATGATATCACTGTGGTCAATACTAAATGGACCCAAACCATTCTGAATGATCTAAACAAAAGTGTAAAATTATTGCTGGAAAAAGCTGCAGATTACAAGAATGATAGAGAGATAAATAATGAGAAGGGTGGGCCATTAAAGGACTAAGTTCACTAAGTGAAGTCTGGACTGGATTTTAACACAGAGAAGACAAAGTTGTTCGTTAAAAGAACAAAGACAATTGAAAAGCAGTGACTAAAAAGAAACAAGACCCAAGCAGACACACGTTCTCGGAGCAAAGAGTAGGCAAAAGTTACTCTTATTGTACGGGATGAGGGATAGCTGGTAGGAGTCATTGTTGCTTGTAACACCTCTATGTAGTTTCAGAGAGATCAATACTAGGAAAATGTGCTGAAAAAAACCCCAAAACACCTCAAATAAACAAAGGCTTTCCTAAGAGAAACAATACTAATAATTTGTGATGATAGGGGGTCTACATCAACTCCAATTGTTAGCTTAGTATGTAAGATATTTAACAGAGAATTATGGTCTATGGATATAGAAATGGGACAGCAGATGACTTTTTCATGTATTGAAAAAAACATAGTAGGTGCCATAGGTTCTGCTAAAAAGAGATAAATGCAAAGCAAAACATTCGGAAGCAAAGAAAACTAACTATGTGAGCAGCATACTTGGGGACATGTCTTTCTAAAACCTTGCATCAATGCTGAACTGCTGGGTGAGGCCCCATAGCCTTTTATTAGGAAAACATGACAAGATCATAATGTATTGTATTTCGTACTGCTGTGAATTTACTTCTTGGTTTTCCCCACAAGAGTATTCCCTCCCTGTTCCATTTCTGGCAGGCTATGTTATGTAAATACAGCAGAAAACATTGAGCTGTATATCCTGCTGCCCACTGTGCCAGCGCTGATCAGAGCCTCAACAGATTTGCATATGTATCCTGCTCTCTTCTGCAGCTACAGAATTCCTCTGCTGCAAAGTCTCAAGTGAAGCAGCATTGTGCTTAAGAAACTTAAAAAAAAAAAAGACCAACATAGAGCTGCAATGTCCCCTTATGCTTCATATTTTTTTCCCCCAACGATTCCATCAGGTGACAATTCTAGGTTGAATTATGCATCAGGAGACATTCCCAGGCTAGGCTGGATGTGATTCTGGGCAATCTGATCTAGTTGAAAATGTCCCTGCTCATTTCAGGGGGTTGGATGAGATTTGAAGGTCCTTTCCAACCCAAACCATTCTATTAACCATATCCTGGGCTGCATCCAAAGGAGCATGACCAGCAGGGCCAAGGAGGGGATCCTGCCCCTCTGCTCTGCTCTCAGGAGACCTCACCTGGAGCATTGTGTGCAGTTCTGGTGTCCTCAGCATCAAAAGGACATGGAGCTGTTGGAACAAGTCCAGAGGAGGCCACGAGGATGATCAGGGGCTGGGCTGAGAGAGTTGGGGCTGTTCAGCCTGGGGAAGAGAAGGCTGCGTGGAGACCTCAGAGCAGCCTTCCAGTATCTGAAGGGGGCCTATAGGGATGCTGGGGAGGGACTCTTCATTAGGGACTGTAGTGACAGGACAAGGGGTAACGGGTTCAAACTGAAACAGGGGAGGTTTAGATTGGATCTAAGGAAGAAATTCTTTCCTGTGAGGGTGGTGAGGCACTGGAATGGGTTGCCCAGGGAGGTTGTGAGTGCTCCATCCCTGGCAGTGTTCAAGGCCAGGTTGGATGAAGCCTTGGGTGCCATGGTTTAGTGTGAGGTGTCCCTGCTTATGGCAGGGGGGTTGGAACTGGATGATCTTAAGGTCCTTTACAACCCTAACGATTCTATGATTCTAAGGTGATGGGAACAATGCCTTTAGCTACTGAATACTAGGGCAATACTTTCTTACTGTCAATTGAAAATGCAGAGACACTGAAGCTGTGATTTGAATCAAATGAAATTCTGGATCCATTGACATGGGTGAAGCTACTGCACTTACTCCAGTGGAGTCAGGATTCTCCTCCTCACCCATGCTTAAGCAGCCCATACAATCTTAAACAGCACAGTTCAAATTGTGAGGATATGCACATGAAAAACATCTGATTCATCTTTGATGTATATAGTTCATCACTGTGATGTCACTCCAAATGACCACAGTTAGGGAAAAAAAAGAATTTATAATTTGACTTCATAAGTATCTGTAAGTAGAAGTACAAGAGTAATACTTCAAAATCATAATTACAAGTAAAAGTAATAATAAGAGCAACTGATAATTGAAAACAATTAACTAGCCAGTAGTTGCTACATGTATCATGTAAATAAAAACGAAAGGATTTGTTACGTACGTGAGAAGGGCCTGGAATGAAATCTGGCTTACATAATTTTCCTACTTACCTATTACCTCTATGTAAACTCTGCAAACCTCTATGTAAACACTAAAAAAAGAACAGGTTGATTGCAGCTTCAATTTGCAGCTGGGTCAGAAACCCAAAAGGAACTGTGGAATGCAACTGGAAATGGCCTATATGGGTGGTCAGATTGTAGCCCTTTTGACTCAGTTAACGTACTGCATTTGATGCTGCCCCATGTGGTACAGCCATGGCGTGATCTCCCCACTTATATCAGGGATGTGTCTGCATGCTCACTGAAGAGTTGCTTCTCACATCTAAGCACCAGAAGCTCTAGCCAGCTAAACCAGTAAGGATGCTGAGAAGTCCACCCACAATTTCACCTACCTGCATTATACCTAATAGTTGTCCATACCTGTGTCCTTCAGTGAATTTGCATTAAGCTCAGAGAGGCCAAGTACATGCTGGAGGACAGGCATAAAACTCAGAACAATCTTGAGAAATAGGAGAAATGGATCGCAAGTACAGGATGAAATGGAAAAGGTTCAACAGCAAGAAAATGCAGTTTGGCAGAAGTAAGCACGCGTATGGCAATGCCTGACTGCATGAAAAGTATTTAGAAAAATGGAACGGAGTACAGCTGGTCACCACAAGCCAGCAACATGAGGCTGTTGCCAAGATGGCATATCTGAGGGTGACCGTATAAGCAGGAACATAGCCTCCAAGATACCCCAAATATCTCTTCCACTTCATTATTACTGATACACGTTCAGCTGGATTACTTGATCCAGGTTGGTGAGACACGACAGAAATGGTAGAGACAATCTGGGAAAATCTGTCCAAAATGAAAAAGGATGATCAGAGGGTTGAAAAACATAACGTTCAAGAAAGAATTGAAAGATACGGTACTGCTTAGCTTAAAGGAGAGAAGGCTAAGAGACTTGAAGACAGTCTTCAAATCTACCCTGAGACTTCCAATACAAAGTAGAAAAGGTTTAAATCTGAGCATAATGCTCATCTGATGTATTAAATGCTAATATGTTAAAATCAAGTTCTAAATCCAATTTTTCATGAGATAGACAGCATTTTCCAGACAAATACCTGTGTATTACAAACAACTTTGAGAAGCTGCTGTTTTCCTGAGCTTAACAATAATTTTTCACGGTGCTTTGATTGACGCAAATGCTCAATCACATTCAAATAAAAATAGAAGGAAGCTACTATTTTACATGGCTTCCTGCAGGACATATGCAATATTATCCCAGAGGATACGGCAGGTCATGCAATGTGTGAGCAGCTCAGCATAGCTATGTTTATTTGGGAAGCATTTCCAGTAACTCTTTGGACTGAACTGAGAGAATAAACTGATAAGGCATTCTTGTGGTTTAGTATTTTAATCACTAAAAGTAACAACTAGATTTTAAATAATTGCATTTGGTTACTATTTCATTCTCATTATGCAACTTAAATACTGGAAGGGAAATAGAAACTTGCTTTACTAATATTAGGAGTCTTCCACTGCATGTGTGTTCAGATATGCATGTTAAAATGTTGGCTAATGAAAAAAGCAGAATGGTTTCCTCTACCTTATTATATTCTAGCGTTACTGGCTAAATGTTTTAGGGACCCTGTTTTAGGGATCAAAATAGACCAACTCTTTTCCAGATTTAAAATCTCGTAAAACAAGAGCCAATTCCTTCTTAGCAAAGCTAAATGCTATTCCAAGTCACCTAGTAAGTTAGACAAGCCAACTAGAAGACTAAAACCTTCTCTTTCAAAGGGAAAAAATATACAGTTCTTTGAGCATAAAATATCACATGATACGTCTCCAATTGCATACTTCTGTATTTCTTCTTATTGATTACCATAAGTCAGCAATATTTCTAATTTATGTGCCTGACACAGCCAAAACCCCCGATCTTTCTTACCTCCTTACATGACAATGGTTTTGAAAGATGCAAGAGAAAGACTTCAGCTAAAGTCTTTCAGGCAAAAAAGCTTTCTCATCAAGCAGTCCTGTATAGAATGGCCTACTGCAGGAAAAGCACTCAGGCTTCCACGCCGAGCTCTAAAGCATGTTGCTTTGATACAAGCAGCTTTTAAAATTGAACTGGACATAATTATTTGCATGTCATGAGTACAGATCCTTTTCAGGTTTATAGCTGCTGCACATCAATTCTGTCATCAGAGTTCTGGAAACAAACTGGAAAGCTGGGTGTGAGCTAAGATACACAGAGCATTTTCAGAGCACTTTGGAAGCCAACTTACAGAAGACTTTTTCCACTTTTACCATTCATTACAAAGTTATGCTTGGCCTCCATCCCCTCCTGCCACCTTCAAAATGGAAACAGCATGTTCATTATTATTCATGGAAATCCATCAGATACAGAGAAAGTATCCCTTTAGCCCCCCAACTGTTCCATTTTTATTTCTTTTGGGAAAGACTGTGCTATTCTTTCCTTGGGTAGCAGTCTTTTGAACTGCTGCTTTGCCACTGAATCCACAGGAAGACAGTAATTTGCCTTGGCTTTACAGATTCTTATCTGTAGGCTAAGTAATCTTGTGGCTGCCAGCCTTAACCAAAGCACACAATGCGGTGGCAGTGCCCAGGTTCCCCTGCTTTCTGTACGCTGGCCCCACCTGAGCAGCTTTCCACAGTGGAGGCAGCTTCACCCAACACCACCCAGCACCTTGTGGCATGAAGTCCACAGATGCTGAATGCTTCTCAGCTAGCTTAGTATTTAATATTACATATTTACAGTGCTGAGTACAATATCTGTTCTTGTGGGGCTTATTGGATGTTACTCCAGTATCAGTGCTTATTTATATTGGTGCTACTCCTAATTACATGAAATGAGGTGCTATGTATTCCAGCTGACTTAATTTCATTATTATCTTGTTATTCTCCTATGAGACACAGAGAAAATCCTATCTTACTTTTTAAATACCAGTAATTAAATTAGATATTTGTATTCATCCTTTTGCAAACAAACTTGTTCTGCATCTTTACAGAAAAGGTATTTCCATACATGTTGTCGTTCTTATTTTTCCCGTCTCAATCCCCTCGGACAATTTTACTATTGCTTTTTGAGATGGCATGAGCAGTACTAGGATCAATATTTCCCATGGGACCATTCAGGGAATAACGGTACAGCAACAAAATTACTAAGGTGTACAGGGATGGCTGCTCTATCTGAAGTGCACTGCCTTGCGTGCACTGAAAGGGATTTAAGACCAGCACAATACATTTCATATGCTATTTTTCAACTGATTTCACATAATAATTTTAAAGACCCTGTTTATCCTTTTCCCAAGAAGCATGCTGCTATTTGTTATTCCTATCTTACCTTCAAAGATACTGCATGCGATGACACAGGAAATCAAACGTGTGCATCACGCTTTGTGCAAGGTCTTTCTCAAATGCAGATTCCAAAGTATTATAAATGTGTGCACATGCCTGTCTTAGAATGCAAATATGGTACATGAAAGTGATGCTCAGCATTAACCAAAATTTCAATCCTTATTGCCTAATAGTCGAGAAAGTACGAGCTTGTGAGTGGAGCATCCTGAAACTAGGTTGTGCTTATTAGATGTCCCAAATAGATCTAAAAGCCCCAGGGTAGGCATGAGGACTGAAAAGCCATGGCTTTAGTACTCACAGCCCAGCCGAGGTCTACCCAAGGTCATATATTGACACCCAACAGTGACATACTCTACAGCAACATTCGATTTACCATTTTATTTTATTTTATTTTATTTTATTTTAATTTTATTTTGAAGCGGGCTGAAAACTACCGTGANAAAGCCATGGGTACTCACAGCCCAGCCGAGGTCTACCCAAGGTCATATATTGACACCCAACAGTGACATACTCTACAGCAACATTCGATTTACCATTTTATTTTATTTTATTTTATTTTATTTTTATTTTATTTTGAAGCGGGCTGAAAACTACCGTGAAATGGGGACGGGAGAGAAAAAAGTCCCTTCTTCAATTTACTTCTTCATCGCTTTTTCCCAGGCCCCGTGGGGACCGCCTGGGCGAACCGCTCGCAGTCGGCTCCTGCGCACGGGAGCCGCGGGCCCACCGCCTCCCTCAGCCTCCCTCGCCCTGCACCGTGCAGGGCACAGCCGGGGCGGGGCCGGGGCGCGGCAGACCCCCGGGGCGCTGCGGGGCCGCGGCGGAGGTGGAGCTTCAGCCGGAGCCGGCTGCCCGGTGCGGGCCAGGCCGGAGGTACGCTGGGGCGGGACACCAGGCTTCCAGCCGGGCGCGCACCTGGGAGCGGAGCTGGGGCGCCGGCAGTCCCGGGCCGACGGCGGGACTGAGACTGTGGACATCGACCACAGCAGCCGCAGTAGCGGCAGGAGACGGCAGAGCGGCGGCGCGGAGCATGGAGAGCATCTGCTCCCCCCCGCCGGAGCAGGAAGCGGTGGAAGCGTGGCTGGACGATCACGGCGACTTCACCCGCTCTTACTTTGTTAGGAAAGCTACGAGGTAAGACCGGAACGGCAGTGGATAAAGGAAGGCCCTTTCTTCCCAGCAGAAGGTCGCTCTTCCATTAACCTTAGCTGTCTACAAAGAAAATAAAAGGGAAAAAAAAAGCGATTTCCCCCTCCCCCCCTCCCCAAAAGAGCGAAAACTGAAACCGAGCAGCAGCTCCAGCCGCCGCCGGGCACATGCCGTGGGCTCCCGGGCCGGGCCGCCGTGGTGCTGCCAGCAGCGCCAGCCCCAACCCGGCCCTCGGGGGTCCGCAGCGTCCCCTGCCCGGGGTTCGCTTGATTTATTTTGCGGTCTCCTTGGTTTAAAACAGGCATAGCCAACTTCTTGCAAGTAGCAAGCAGTACGTATTTCCCTGCCCCGTCAACTAAACAGAAGTATGTCGAAGCCTCAGATAACATCTCCTGTCTTCGGGCCGGCGCATTGTGTCACTGCTCAGTAACCTCTGAACAAAGCGCTGCTCTTCTAGAGCTCAGTCCCTCCGAGGGCTGGCACCTTTCTTGACAGCTCGACGGCCGCCGGGAGGAGGGGCGGTGCGTGATCGCCACGGGAGCCGACGAGCCGTGCGCGGCCGCTGGTACCGCACGGCGGGTATCGGGAGAGCCGAGCTCTGCCCGAGGAGCAGGGCGAGCAGAGCCGCGGAGGGGAGCGGGGGACACCGTGCTGCACCCCGGGGCTGCACCCGGCTCCCTGCTCCTTCCTGCAGCCCTGGGGAAGGGCAGGGCAGGGCAGGGCAGCAGCGGGGATCGCCGGGCCTGGCTGCGCGGGCAGGCGCCGAGTCCCCAGCAGGGGGCAGCCTCCCGCTAGGGGCAGCGGGCAGTGCCGCTGGGCGGGAGAGCTGAAGGAGAGGGGAGAGGCTGCGCCGCGCCTGGCCTCGGGGCCGGGCCTCGCAGAGAACCTGATGGAAAGACCTGGAGAGCTCTTGTGGGCTTCTCTGTCCCGGCGTGACATGCTGCCTTTTGGAGCTAAGGCGAGGTATTCGCTATCCGTTCGCACACTTCGCGTTGAAATCGAGTAAATTCCGCTATTTTTAGAAGCGGAGTCACGTTTCCATGTCGAATATTTTCCGATAAACAAAGCAGTGGGGATGCAGAGCGCCGGCCGTCCGCACCCCCCGCGGTACATCCTAGCTGAGAGCTCGGGTTAGTGAAGTCCTCTGGCTGGTTCCTCGCGCACGCTTCCTTCCTCTCCGCTCTGCTCTTCTGCTGCTGAGCCGCTGGCACCATCTGCTCACCGGTGCCGTTTTCCTGCTGTCCCAGAGCACTTAGCGGGACTGGCTGGATGCATTCGGAGTGGGATTTTGCTGCTGCTCTTCTCTGCATGGGATAGGGTGGTAAGATGAGAAATCCCCATTAATAATTGAATCGCGGCACGCTTGAAAGCTTCAGGGATCACTTGCTTTCTTGTGACCATCTGTCATGCAGTCTCCTCTCTTTCTTAGGTTCGTTTAACAGAAAAGTAATAAAGGTGCCATTTAAAACGTCTTTTAATGTTGGTGGTTTTTTAAAGGCTGTGCATATGCACAGATGTAAGTAGTTAACCTTGATCTTCTCCAGAACAGTAGGGCATGGTGTGTAGTTGAAGGGTAGCTTGTTTGCCCAGGAAACAGAGTGTAAGCGGCTTTGAGAAGTCGCGTTTTATTAGTTCAGCCTGTAGCGCTTCCTTTGGAAACTGGAAGTAGCATTGAACAAATAGGAATGGTAATTAATAGTACGTGCTTTGTCAGCTTGGTTTCCCCACGGACCGGTTTGGGTAGTATTTTCTTCCCTTTTTTAATGCCGGGACACAGTTTGGTGTTTGTGTGGATGTGAAACAGGCAGTGGGCACAAATACGGTTTGGGCATGTGTCCATGATAGCGATGCTCGCAGTTTTGCCGGAGAGCTGTTGACTTTGAGTTCTTGCTTGGCCCCAGTTCTAGGATGTTTCTGAAGTGATGAAACGTTGCGTTTGTCTCAAAAGTCTCTTTTCTGCTGTCTTGCATGGAACGGTTTGGGGTGGGGTTTGGATTTTTTTGTCCTTATGCTATAAATAGAAAACTATAACTAGATTTTATCCACTGAGTGCTGTGAAGCTGAGCAGTTTGAAGGAATTGCTGTGCTTTACGAAAGGTTGAATGTTCTATAGTGTTATTTAGAACATGAAAACATTTAGTGTTTAATGTTAAACATTTCATGTTAATTGCCCAAGCATTTAATGCTGTGCTTTGTTTTAGTGGAATCTTTCTACAATGGCAATACATTGAACAAAGACTACGCTGTTAATGTTTTGTCACTTGGTATTATATTTACTCTGTCAAGTAAAGCAGAGGTTTTTGAACTAGTTTCACCTGTTTTCTAGTCTTAATTTACTGCTTCTCAGTTTTTATTTTGCTTCGTAATATGCCAAAGTCCTCATGGGTGCTAAAAGCAATACTAAAAAACATTTATTTTTTAAATATTTCAAAAAAAATTAAAAATATTTAAAAATATTTTAAATACTAAAAAAACCTAAAAGGAGAGTTAATTTGGTACCTTTCAGAGCACAGAGGCATATTCTACTTCATACTACAAGGCACAGTTACAAATGGATAGTTTCTGTCTCTGTTTCTCACATATTTGTATGCAGGAATAGGAAAGCAACTGTTTACTACAGAGTAATGCAAGCCCTTTCTGCTGATAGTAATGAANTAAAAATATTTTAAATATTTTAAATACTAAGAAAAACCTAAAAGGAGAGTTAATTTGGTACCGTTCAGAGCACAGAGGCATATTCTACTTCATACTACAAGGCACAGTTACAAATGGATAGTTTCTGTCTCTGTTTCTCACATATTTGTATGCAGGAATAGGAAAGCAACTGTTTACTACAGAGTAATGCAAGCCCTTTCTGCTGATAGTAATGAACTTTGAATCAGAGCCTAATTCAGCAAGTTTATAACAGGTATTAATTTGTTTTTGCTGCAACTAATTAATTCCCAGAGTGGTTTCTACAGTAGCTCTTTTGGTAATTCACACACAAAAGTGTTTTAATCAGGTGTCTAAATAATACTTATAAAGGAAATGCTTTGGGTGCTCTTCTGCTGCAGATTTCTTGGGTTTGTGTGGGTTTTGGGGTTTTTTTGCTGTTCTTTTTTTTAACGTATAGGGGTCCGATCATGTCATCCTGTCTCTGAATAGTTTTGTTTCTTCTTGTTCCATTTTGATTAGGTCAGCATCAGTTTTCATGCTTGAGATAAAAATCGTGTTTTCTGTCAGGGTGGCACTTCAAAAGAAAACATTTCTTTTCCTTCACACTTCGCTTGTGTTTGCTGTTGTTCTTAACTTGACAGCGATTAGACAAATCCATGTTCTGGATTCTTTAGGAGAAGGGCTGCAGGTTGTCTACTTGACAGATTTGTTTCTGCTTTCCTCCTCTCCCCTAAAATGTGTTGTAGAAGAAAAGTATATGCTTGTATCCTGCAATGCCTCGAGTTTGATAGCATTTACAGGCGGGCCACATCAGTGCCTTCCTCCAGTCTTGGGCGTCTAAGTGCACTGACATATTCTGCAGTATACCTGTGGTGACCGACTTCCACCAGTGCAACATTAGGTTACAATCCTACAAGCATAAAATCCAGGAGAATAGCCTTACATTGCTCCCTCCTTTGAGTAGACTAAACTGTGACCCCTTGAGTAGGAAGCAAAAGAATCAGTTATTACTTGATTTTGTAGCAGGGGTACAAGTGAGATACAGTGATAGTACATCAAGAGCTGTAATTCATTTGGTATTGTTACGGTATGACCAAAGTGCAGAAAATAAAGAGGAAGTATGTCACCAGCACACGCTGTTGACCAGCTGAGTTTGGTTGACTATGTGATAGTGTGTGCTGGTTGACAAACCTGGCTGGAGAGTTTGGTACTGCATGCTTAGGGGTTCCAGCGTTCCTAAATACCTAGCTCCTACTAAATTTTAGCTATTTATTCCTTCTTTTCTCTTTTTCCCCAGCTCCTCTTGCTATTTTTTTCCCCCTTCCAAAGTTCTAGAATTGGCTATCATGGTCTGGCTTCCTGGAAAGCAGAAACGTTTTGAAGTAAAATGATTCTACCTAGATAGGGTTTTATGTTTACCCAACTGTTATATGGCTCTTTGTAGCTGCTGCTATGAATGTAATTGTTCTAACTAGACACTATAAAGGCATGATTTTTTTGGTGACAAAGTTGTGCTGCATTTACGGCTGAATCAAAATTCTTTTGGTTTTCCTGAAGTTTTATCTTTTTGTTTGTTTCAGAGAAACAATCCATGCGTTGTCATGTTCAAACATAATGCTTGCTTCCAACCCTTAGGGAATACTTCTGCATTTCTAACATGTTTGTCCCTGCTCTTAAAAAATATGGGAGCGATTCTCTGTCAGTGCTCTTTGAGATCAGACTGCCAAAATAGCCAAAGTAAAAGTTCTCCTCTCAATCAATGGCAACTGCAGTTGCAGTTGTTGTTTGGTTTCCTGAATGTATGAATGCCATGAGAGATACAAATTGTTAATCTAGGTCTTGTATGCCTTTCACTGGAAGTAAGATTATTTCATTATAAATACATCTTGGCTTATTAGCAGGGTTGGGAAATATTTACAGATGAATTAAGGTGGGTTTGTATTTGGAAAAAGAAATGTCCTTAACAGCATGGTACTTCATAGTGCTTCATTTAGGATCCCAGAAGTGGCATTTACTGGAAAACTACTTTGCTGGAATTCAGAGATTGCACAACTTGAATATATCAGTTACATTTATCACTTTGGGAAGACTCAAGTACAGTTGTTTGGGTTTATTTTCTTAATGATGGCAGGTGGACAATCAGTTTGTAATTTGCTGTCTAGGGTCCTAAATTATTTAGGATATTTGCCTTCTAATCTCCGTGTCTAGGGAGCATTTAAAAAAGGTCTTTCATTTAGAGCCAGCTATTTGAAGTTCTATCTCGTAAATGTTATATATCATACGCATTATGTTACTGTTTTGTTTGGTAATATGCATGTGCTTAACTTTTTTTCTAATTGAAAGGAAATTAATTTTTGGAGTAAGTGTATGAAAATACGGATTTTCAAAGACAGAGCTATCGAAGATTTCTGCATTGAAATGCGCTTTGGCCTGTATTTTTAATTCAAGAGATATTGCTGACATACAAATAACAATCCTAAAAATAGACAGGTATGAGCCATATTCATCCCTAGCATGACCTTAGCAAGTAGGCAGTGGGTTTTAAACTTCTGTGATTGAAGGACCACTAACAGTTTACTAGTAGAGGCACAGAGTCCTATGCAGATTGTTCGAACATGCTGAAAGGAGTCTTGCTTTTCTAAGTTATCCTGAGCAGAGCATGTACAAGAACACTGCAGGCCACTGATTCCTTCAACCATGGCCTGAAAACCACAGGAAGTAGTGGTGTTAATGCAGGGATCAGAATATTTTCTCCCACTTACTTGGTTTTATTAGATGCTTATAGAGCTTTCCCAAGAATGAGGTACAGAAAAAAAAATGGATTTCTATGAAATCTTGGGAAGTTTTCTTGTTGGTTTAGCGGCCTCCATAACTGTACCACTTACAGATAAGGTGTCTGTATCTCTATGTCTTTCTTGATAACTGCAAAGTATTAAGATCCTTCCAGGATATTTTGAACTCCAGATTCAAAAGCACATAAGAGGTTAAGGAATGCTACTCATATTCATGAAGTTATAAATGTCATTAAGTATTTTTGGCATTTATTCTTGGAAATAAAGCTAGTAGTATGCTGGACTGTTTTGGAAACACTCTCTAAAGCCATTACTATAGACTGAAGAAACTGTCATTTGAGAAATGATAAAAAATCACTTACTAGCTTACTAGCAATTTACATCTTTTAATTCCCCAAAAGCTGAACTCCCACACAGAATTTTTGGTGTGAAGATACACTAGGCAGCAGATAGTACTGAGCAGTTACAGGGAGAATGTGCTTTCACTATGTAACATTTGCCCTAGGTAATATTGTGCATGCACAATACATGAATTAAAGTACAACTGGTAAACCTTAGAGAAGAGGTACAAAATAAGATGGGGTGAACTGCTTTAACAGTTAATCTGTCCTTTTGCCTTCTGTAATTTCAGGGTACCTTTGTTTGCATATTATAGTACTTTTGATAATGCCAACAGTGTTTGAAATCTCATTTCCATTTTTTTTGCTCTTACTAGGAACACTTTAGAGGACAGGGTCGAATTTCTGGCAACTAGGATAAGTAGAGCTGAGACATACATTGTCTCTGTGGGTGATGAGAAAGTTTGATACGTATCTTATATTTCTAAATTGTAGAAGCTCATCAAAGTTTTGCGTTGGGCATCTGTTGATGAGCCAGCAAGTGAGGAGGAAATTCATGTCTTTGTACAGGATTAGGACCAAGACCATATATATAAAACTCAAATACTCAGAAGTCTAACTTTGAGGCTGAAGTGAGACTTTCATAATGTGTGGACATGGTGTTAGCTCTGTACGCAAGGACAAAATGCGTGATACATCACCTGTGATGTCTTCAGATCAAATGAAGTGTATCATAGCCTGTGTTCATGCCTGTTTGGCTGGTAGATTAAAGCTCAGTTATGTAGCAATATGAGCCTCAAGAATTACAAACAAGGCAATTTTAGACAATACTACGTTCTTGATTTGAGCTAATATGCTACCACCTGTTTTCATTTTCACCATGAAAGAGGAAGCATTTTGCTTTTGTTATGAATAAATATAATTAATAAAATGAGAGAATATAAGTCTCTCCCTTACTGGCAAAGAAGGATACATACAATTACATGCAATGCTGTCTCATTTATATAATTTACTTGAACACAATGGGGGGAGAGTGGGGGGGTGGAGGGAGAGGGGGCATGAAATGCAAACCCAGCTATTTACAGAGTGCCAGAAAGGAAGGCCAGCTCAAGTGGCCCTTGTGAATAACTCAGTGGCTGTAATTTTCTATTAGCTCTGGCACTGAAAATACAGCCACAAAATAGATTTGTTTAGTAAAAGATATATATTTTCCCATTTATTTGTGCATTATGTTGAATTCAACCCAGCACTGAGAGCCATCCTAAAACCTCTGCACCACTTAAGTCCTACTTAGCCCCTATTTTAGGAATTTAAATGGAACTGAAGTGGTGCCTGACTTAAGTGAGGTCTCAAGGCAGGTGTGAATTTAACTTTTAATCCATCATTCACCAAAACCATCAGCATTGTCCTATTGCTTTCCACAACAAAATCATTAGGTGCATAGTTATTTTGAATTCTTTTGAGCTTGGAACAAGAAGCTCAAAAATAGAAGGAGAAATAAAGGTCATGTTTTAGAATTTGACCTTCAAACCCCAAGAATTTATTCTGTCTGTCTTTATCGTGTGAGTAGAAAGTCCCTTATAGGGAGGAAAGCTTTTTTGTGAGAAGCTACACTTGCAGTTTGACTGTTAAAGAAAACTTGAAAATACCCAAGAGTAGCCTGTTAGTAGTAGTCCTCCATTTCAAATACTTTTGCTTCAAATAATAAAGGAACCTCTGCCTCCTAATTTAAGAAATAATAAGAGCATTCAGACAAGATTTACGTAGTTTCATAGTTCTAAAAAGTTGTATTTCACTCTTTCACAAGCATGGTTTGAATCAAGAATTAGAGTTCTTAATTTAGATCTGCATTCAAACAGAAGTCAGGCCACTTAAAATGTTTAAAGTTAAATATATGCTTATATATTTGACTGTGCAAAAAATTGACACGGACTTTAAGTTAAGCTTTGTCTTTAAAAGCTGTTTGCCTACCACTGTTAGCAATAGCATCTCTAGTAACTACAATTAGAAAGTTTTTAAGGAAAACCAACTGTTGACTTTGTTAATCTACTTCTTTAGTTAACTCGAAAACACTTCTTTTACAGTCAGTTTACTATTCCCATCTATTGAGGGCCTTGCACAGTTTATTTAAATGTTTCCATGGCCAGAGGGGAGACAAAAACACTTAAACCATGATATTGGAGTAGGATGTACTGGCACGAAAATGGGAAGGCAAGTGTAATATTCAAGTGACACTGACTTTCAAACTCATTTGTTAAAACTGAATAGTTTTCGAGCTGTTGCTAATTCTTCAAAGAATTTCTATGTCAAGATGTGTGAAAGAAATTTGAAGACATCTAGTGGTTATTTTAAGGAGAGCAACTAAGAAAACAGTTACGAGGCTGAGCTTGAAATACTGTTGATTTCAGCAGTGACAGGATTAGGGTGCAGGAATTCAGATACTTGAAAGTGAGTGTTTTCTAGTAGGCAAGTTTGGATGGCATCCGTCTTCTGAAGTGTGTCTTCAGTAGCTGCTGGTTTGCATGACAAATTAGCAAACAGGCCACACAACTGCTGAAAGTTTGCACATTGTATATATAAAAGACTTGTGAGCAACAGGGAAATGGGGAATTATTTGTTAGTTCACTGAAAGCTACTCGTTGCTCACGACTTTTATGGTATAGTAATTATTACACATTCTTTGTGCAAGATGAGTAAGATGCTGTGTCTCGTTACTTTACTGGTTTTGCACATTTTCTCCAAAGACATCACGTACCTGCTATGGGTTCACATTGCTATGGTGTTACACATGTAGTGTGGGTACATGTGGGAGCAATATAATTATAATCTCGCTGTTACTTTTGAAGCATCTGTCCTGGTTTGGTTTTGTTTGGGTTTTTTTGCCAAACTATGCTGTGTGTTTTCAAGATAATCACAATGACGAAAAGGTGGCTACAATAAATTATTCAATATTCCCAGTGCATGAGCAGAATAATAATTAGTGTCAGGTCAGTGTGGTTTGATACATACAGCAGAGGAAATAAAGCAAGATTCTCATCAAGTCGCAGATCTGAAGACTTCAGGTCTACTTGTGCTGTTCTGTGTGACTTGGCTCAAACCATGTTGCTTCTTTGTGCCTGTGTTTTTTCACCTAGTGATCTTCCACTTTTGCTGTCTATTCATACTGAAAACTTCCTGCGTTAGGGACAAGGTCTGCTTTCTGTACAGTGTTTAACCTGTCAGGGCCAAAGAGTCTTAATTCCTCTGAAGTTCCTGAGTTCTCATGGAGTACAGATAATGTGCATATATATACAAGTGCGTATGTCTATGATCCCACAAGTTGTTTTTCTTTTAATGTTTTACCTGACATTGTATTTTCATCCCATTCTCATCCCTATCTCTTCAAAATTCCTTTCCAATTTTGGGATGTGCTGATGAGGTCACCAGCCAAATTCAGCAGTCACTATTGTCATGCTCCTTTGAAATGTTATAGGGTGTTTTATAACATTATACATTTTTATATATATATATAATATATATAAATATATATATGACATTTATAACATAGGAAAGACTAGATTTAACTGATGGAAATGACTAAAAAAATGGTTACTTCATATGCAACTCTTTCTGTTTATGAACTCTGGGATAAATTAGTTTCCTCTAGCAGAGGCTCACACTGCAATAAAGGTTCATAGTGCAGTACAGGATTCATGCAGCTCATCAGGAATGGATGCTGATGCCTCAACATGTAACACCTCAATATGCAGCAATTGCTGTGCTGGGATGGAGACATTGCATTGGTTTTAACTATCTGTGTAGATCACTGTGGATCCGTATCTGCTCCTGTTTAATACGCTCCTGCAGTTTCTAAACTTAATTCTACAGCAAGCACCTTGTTCTTACAATCAGCTCTTGATGATCTCAGTGCCTGAGGACTGTTTATATGAATGGAATAGTCCTGTGTGCTTGTTTCTTCCTGCAGTCTTCTAAAAATAATGTCTTAATTAATCATACCTAATGCTTGTTACTCAAATCCAGTAACGTCACTTGTGGTTCAGTATGTGTCTGGTATGTATCTGTCAAGTTAATTCTGTACTGAGAAAATAGTTGTGTTAGGAACAATACTCTTCTTGTCATGCACTGTTAAAGAGGATTGAGTATCAACAAGCAAATGTATGTCAAGTCCTTGTCTGATGGATTTTAAATCGTTCAAATACATCAGTTACTGTGAAATGCTAGTTTTTTCTACCCGCATGTGTGTAAAGTGAGCTAAATAGTTTCCTTGTTAGAAGAGGCATTCAGTAAAGGTCAGTGAACACTGTTCTTATTCCTGCTGAATCTGAATGCTTTCCTGTTGCCCAAATAAAAATGCCTAAATGCTTGGAAGTTGAAAACCGTGCTTTAAACAGTGTAGTTAAGGATTTGTTGTTGTTAACCTGCAGAGCTTTTTGAGAATTGCTCTCTATGTTGGCAAGTTATTGGACTATCATCTAAGAGACATTAAAGGGGGCGGGAATATGTTGCTCAGAATTATGCAGCTCCACATATAGTTCTGTTCAATGTCAAAGTGTTTCATAAATAGTGCAGACACCTAACAAGCAGTCAGCTCTTCGGAAAGAAATGTAATTACCTTCATGGAAAGGATTTTACAGTTCCGTTCTACATCCTTCAGTACCCTCCATAAAACAGAGGAATGAATGTTTATTTTCCATAGTAAATTCAGCGTAAAAGAGAGCTAGGTTAAATGATAGCGTTGTATATTCTCCTTTCCTCATGTGTAAATAAACTGTCATTCAGATTGCTCTACAAATAGCTGTCACTCCACAATAGTACAGGTTCACCCATGTGCATTTTCAAGCATGCCTAGACAAAGCACACAGCTTCCTATGCCTAGCCACTTGGAGTTTAAGAATGCTCACCATTGATACCAGGCTGTTACATTTACTTTTAAGTCTTGTTGTACATTAATGCCAGACCTTGATGTTGAGAAAAAAATCAAGTCCGCACACACACTCATAGAACTGTGTCAAGTCACAAACTTCTTACAGCTAGTAATTATTCTGTATCTACTTTCTGGTGTCTGAGGCTTCAAACACACCCAGCTCCCATTTTCAGGTTCTTTTTTGCAGCCTTTATGGTAAATTTTGTGTAGAAAAGGCTAAGATCTCCAGGTAATTGCTTTTCTTGAGGAGAGGAGGGTAAAACAAAAAGTAACCACACACAGAGTAAACAGAACATAGGAGGACAAAACGTATCAGCACTGATTTGATGGGTTGTACTGTATTTACTTATAGACTTCTGCATTTTAAGCTTTTCATTTCTCTTAACGATAGTTTTGGTCATCTTAATCACAAATTTTGATTCTGCTTTCTCAGTTTAATGAATGAAAATCCCAAAGATTATCAAATCCTAGCTTCTTACTTTGACTGCCATTGAAACAGCTTTTGCAAATGTGATATTGCCCTGCACAAACTATATTTCAGTAATACGTGGCCACAGCCTCCACATTTAATATTTATCCTGTTTAAGTGCTATAAAGTAATCTTGTTAAAGTCAAAGTTAAATAACATGTAATTGTTCTTTATGCTTTTTTATGGCGCAGAATATTTGGATGAGGTAACTCCACAAAAAATGTGTATTCCTACTGTAATAAGGCTCATTGGTAGGTTTTATTAATATACCTTAAAATCAGAGCTTCCTTTAAAAATAAGTAGCTAAGCAATGAACCAAAACTCTTTCCAGAATAACAGTGGGATTCATTGTGTTCTCTGGCACTATGTTTCTAGCAATTGGACTTGCTTTAGATTGCTGGAAAATTTATAATAGATGCTGATTGAGGTATATTATTGCTACAGCAAGCACTGCTCCAGGAGCTTCATGGAAAATGTGAGAACATGAGATGAAATCCTAGCCCTGCAGTGGGCGAAGCTCCCACCACCTTAATTGTGTCCAACATTTCATTCAGTGGGTTTGGACTTGTCAGAAGATCCACAAATGTCCTGTGTGAACACACTGACCAGTCAGCCTTGAAGATCACTGGGGCTATAAATGATACTAACTGTGTACATAAGGTTTTGCATGATTGGGACCACAGTGTGCAGAGAGAAGCCAAAATAAAGAAAAGGCTGTCATCTATTTATTTGGAGTTGCACTTGTGTGAATAAGAGTAGAATTTGGTTTTGTAGTGCTACGCTTAGTGATACTGACCTCAGTCAGACTTCTTGAGGGGAAAAACTTACCAGTTAGCTAGCACTGAAGTGGAATGGGTGCAATAACATGACTTCCCTTTGCCCAGGTGCTCCCTTCACCCTCACATGGTTTCTCAAATCAATTCAGTTTCTCATAGCATGTTTGCCAACAGTTGAGACCTTCAAATGGTACATGCTTGCAAAATCTGAGCAACTCTTTCAAACCTTGCTAATAGAGCACAAATAAGTTTCCTGTTGTGGATTGCATGCTAATAAAATTATATTGATGGACTTTGGATTTTAATCGATTACTTTACTTTGAATTTAATGGTTAATGTATTATTGCATTCTACAACATAGATAAAGCTGTTCTGTAAGGAAAACAAGCCTATGTACAGTGCTTTTCATCCTGAACATGTGTTGATGCATGTAACTGGTCAGAAGTTGACTAACCTGACTAATTTCCATGGTTTCATCCAACTTCACTCTTGAAATTCCTATGGTCAGCTGAGCAAATAAAAAATATCCCAAATCTAAAACATGACCACCATAAAGTTTTCCAAATGATACGACTTTTAATAGGATTTTTGCTGTTCATAGGCCCATACATAATGTAATTCAGAAAACAAACATTCCTTCGGAGAGTTGGTCAAATGCTCTGACAAATCCTTGACAATGAGTCAATGAAATAAAAAGCCCTTTATTAAACAAACAAACAAAACCAAAGAAAACCAAACCATCGCCACCAAAAAAACCCAACAAACCAACAAAAAAACCCCCAAAAACAACCCCCAAACAAACCAAAACAAAAACCCATCAGATTTTTGACAAGAAAATATTATGGTGATAAGAAAAAAGTATACTCCTGTTATTGATGATATGTGCTTATGAATAATTCAAGACATGCCGTACTTAGTTACTATGATGAGCATATTATTAGGGTTGGCATTCTAGTGCTAAGTTAATTTGAGAAATAAATACTAGAGTTTAGTTAAAAACTCAAGTTCAATGGCAAACTCTTCAGAAGTGTAATTTTGTGGGTACTCAGTATTTTGGGTTGAATGAGGTATGAGTTTCCTCTGCAAGGAAAGGAAAGAGGAGAGATGCATGAGAACAGCCTGTCTGGTCATTATTTTGAGGTGGGGTTGAATTAGAAATATTAACATTCCTGCCTGATAGTTTTCAAGCAAAACTTTGTGCTTTGAGTCAAACCAGCATTTTTGATTAACCCGGAGAGAGCAGAGGAATTTAACATGAAAGTATAGTGTGTAGGTGACATAAAAATAGCAGGGGCTGCAGGTGCTTTGACAGAGACAAGGTTCAAAATTGACTTTTTAAAAGTTAGGAATGGTCTAGAAAACCAGAATTAAACTAGCAAGTTTTGTCTTCATATGCATATATATTCATTGTACACAGAAATCCAAATCTTAGCAATGTATGGACTGGAACTTTTCAAGTGCAAAACTACAGTGTAAACTTCCGATGTATATCCTGACAGCCACAGTGTAAAGAGTCTTCCTCTGCCTTGTTCAGCTATTTCCTTTAGGCAGAAATAGCTTCCTTTTTATGGCACATAAGCCATTACTGCTTAATCTAGGCTAAGTGCTGTGTAAAATATGAGAATATTGAAGAACACTTAAAGGTGCACTCATGTCCACGGTATGAAAAAGTCTAAAGTTACTATCTTTGCAGTGTCCTCTTCAAATATGTATTAGTTCCTGAGGACTTCTAACTTGCATCATTCACTATGTTTCTATTGTCGTTTTACAGAGAAATGGTTAATGCATGGTTTGCTGAGAGAGTTCACACCATCCCAGCCTTCAAGGAAGGAACCAAGTCCCAGAGTGAATTCTGTGCTTGCCACCAGCCTGTTGGTACCGAGACCACCAACCCTGGGGCCCCAGTGAGGAAAATCTCTGCTTCTGAATTTGACAGACCCTTAAGGCCGATTTTTGTCAAGGACTCAGTAGGAGCAGTGAGCTTCCTCTCTGGCTCTGAAAAGAAGGAACAGATGCCTCTGCAATCTCCAAGAACTGAGACCAGTGCAGGGGATCAGTGCTCAAGACTATTAGAACTTGTGAAAGATATTTCTAGTCACTTAGATGTCACAGCGCTGTGCCATAAAATTTTCCTGCATATTCATGAGCTTATATCAGCAGATCGCTATTCCCTCTTCTTGGTCTGTGAGGACAGCTCTAATGAGAAGTTTCTCTTAAGCCGACTGTTTGATGTGGCAGAAGGCTCGACCCTGGAAGAAGCTTCCAACAGCTGCATTCGCCTGGAGTGGAACAAGGGCATTGTTGGGCATGTGGCAGCTATAGGCCAACCTCTGAACATCAAGAATGCCTATGAGGTAAACCAGGAAAACTTATCAGCTGTTGTGATATTGCCATTTTAGTACATGTATTTGGAGTTACAGTGACTTAAACCAGTCAAGATGCAAACCTGATCCCATGCTTCTGGTTAGAATGTATGTATAATAGATATATCTTTATACAGAAATATGTAAAATAAATTACATAAGCTTGACATTAGCAGTCAGCTATCAGCCCCATTTGAGCCTGCTAACTGCACACCAGTATTTGCATTTTTATCTTTGGACACTTAAATGGTTACATTTCTGCTTGTGTAAGGGCATAAGATGCTTCTGCACCAAAATGAATTGATGTGTGAGTGTAGTTGTCTGCAAAACTGGAGTCCTGTGACTAAAAATGCTTCAGAAAATTCTGTCATACCTGAGATTCAAAGAATAGGAGCTGAATGACCAAGAACCAGATAAAAGAGTTTGAACTTTATAGAGGCCTCCCAAATGAAATGACACTCCGCAGTCGAGTTGTATAATATAAGGACAGATGAAAAAAGGAAGAGAATTCAGTACTGGGAGAGGATACCTTTTATATTTGAGCTGAACATCTCTTCATTCGAGGCTCTTTGGATATGCTCATATTGTATTTTGAATTTAGGGAAATTTTAATTAATGAACTGATTAATAAAGTCATAAAGAGCTGAAAATTACTGCTTCGTATCTCAGTTGATCTGAGCATGTTTACAGAACTAGGTAACATTGCTGAGTGGGTTTTTTAGAAGCAAAAATGAGCACTTTGATTTTATATGGGTTTCTTTTCAATGCTTGTTTGCTGCCTCAGAAACTAAGAAATCGCGAAGTGCATGCTTCCAGCAGGACATCACCTGTCCTGATGGTTTAAAAGTTCATTCTTGAATTGGGCCCATCATGCTCAACTTGAAATTATTTAGCAGAGAAAGAACAGCGGCCTTTAACAGCACGCTTATTTATTTTATTAAGTATTGAAAGAAAATAAATCTGAATTTTATAACAGTACTCCACTGAAAAAAATGAAACAAGCACTCTCTGGTAGAAGCAAAACCACGAACCACCTGCATGAAACTTTGTTCCTTTATGGACTTAGGTCTTTCAGAGTATTTCTGTAATTCCTTCTTGATGACAAAAGCTGTACCAGGGATGTTTAGTTCATGTATACATTTATTATAATGATGGTCTAGGCTTGCAAAAGGCTTCTCCTAGGGTTTGTGTGGTTTGGATTTTTTCCAGTTCTTTCTGGCTGTTATATTTATCCACAGGAAATCATGTCCCACATCCATGCTTTTTTGTTGTTGTTTTAGCACGCTGAAAGTAACAACTTTATATAATTATTAGCTAGTAAGGGAACCTTTGTTATCTTGGGTAATATTTAAGTCAAATATTGTACTTCTCTTACCCTTTAAACCAGGAAAGGAAAAGAACTGGTCTATAGGCAAGTAGTCAACTCATACTGGTGTTTTTCTTTTTCTTGTACCAGGATCCAAGATTCAATGCAGAAGTTGACCAGATCACAGGGTATAAGACTCAGAGTATTCTCTGTATGCCAATAAAGAATCATAGGGAAGAGGTAAGTTGCAGTATTGAAATTCCTTCATATAATACTGTTTTCAGATATACTAATGCTTTAAACTTTTATTAGTTGGCAGTCATTATCTTACAATATAAGATCATCTCTTTTTTTTAAAATAAAGGACTCTTTGCTTGGAATTTAACAATATCATGTCTAGTTTCAGTAATGTAAGCCAAAGGGAATTGTCAAGAAGAGTTTAATCCCAGATGCAGAAGTAGAATATATGTATTTAACTCCATAAGTGCTTTTCCTGGTTACTGTACCAAGTATCTGTCAGCATTAAAGCTCTCTGCATACTTACTGTTCTAACTCAGTGCATTCTCAGATTGCAATTAAGAGTTACTGTGCTTCAGCTTAGCTTATATCTATGTTATTTCTTTAGAGGACACAAATTGGGTTTTACAGTTGTCAAAGAGGCTGGGTTTTGCATTCTATAAATTTACTGCTTACTAGCTAAGAAACTTGTTAAGTGCTTAGCATCAGGTGTTGGAAAACACATGGTATCAGTGTGATTCAGAAAATTCATCCACAAGTAATGTAACTTGTATCACTCTTAATCTAAAACAATGTGAATCTGATCATTGAACCATGGAGGTATTTCCCATCCATGCTACTTCTTATGGAAGTTCTCTCTTTCTCTCTGATGCTATTACTGTTGGGAGAATTCTTATTATCATAGAATCATGGAATAGTTAGGGTTGGAAAGGACCTTAAGATCATCCAGTTCCAACTCACCTGCCACAAGCAGGGACACCTCACACTAAACCATGGCACCCAAGGCTCTGTCCAACCTGGCCTTGAACACTGCCAGGGATGGAACATTCACAGCTTCTTTGGGCAACCTATTCCAATGCCTCACCACCCTCACAGTGAAGAACTTTTTCCTTACATCTAACCTGAGTTTTCCCTGTTTAAGTTTGAACCCGTTACCCCTTGTCCTATCACTACAGTCCCTAATGACGAGTCCCTCCCCAGCATCCCTATAGGCCCCCTTCAGATACTGGAAGGCTGCTCTGAGGTCTCCACGCAGCCTTCTCTTCCCCAGGCTGAACAGCCCCAACTTTCCCAGCCTGTCTTTGTATGGGAGATGCTCCAGTCCCTGATCGTCCTCGTGGCCTCCTCTGGACTTGTTCCAACAGCTCCATGTCCTTTTGATGTTGAGGACACCAGAACTGCACACAATGCTCCAGGTGAGGTCTCCTGAGAGCAGAGCAGAGGGGCAGGATCAGCTCCTTGGCCCTGCTGGTCACGCTCCTTTGGATGCAGCCCAGGATACGGTTGCTTTCTGGGCTGCAAGCGCACACTGCAGTCGGCTCATGTTCATGTTCTCATCGACCACCACCCCCAAGGTCTTCTCCGCAGGGCTGCTCTCAATCTCCTCTCTGCCCAACCTGTAGCTGTGCCTGGGATTGCTTCGACCCAGGTGTAGGACCTTGCACTTGGCATGGTTGAACTTCATGAGGTCCTTATTAAGGACTAATGATGCCTTCTTGCACTGAGTATGTGATGTGTGAAATCAATATAGTCAATGAAAGCCAGTGAATGGAAAAAAAGTGAGGTCCACTGTTTCGCTTAGGGATCCTAAATGCAGTAGCCTTCAGCTACATCACCAGTTCTTAGAATGCTCACAAAGTGTAAGGTGCTCTGTAGGGTGTGTCAGAGCTTTAAGATGGACAGTTTCTTTACCTTAATTCCTTCATTTTTTTTCAGAGTACTTATAGTTTGTGTCCAGAAAGCTCAAACTCCAAAAAATGCTGCCAGGATTGGTTTGAAGACATCATACTTTCTCTTGCTCTTCCATCTTTCGCTCTTCTGTCTTTCACTCTTCCTATAGAATGTGTCACCTTGACTCTGACAGCACTGAACGTTTTTTCATTAAATGAATTGATTGAACTCTTGATTTAACTTGTCTGTTGAATTAAGATTCTTGCTGACCCAGATGATCAGCCAGAACTTTCTTTTTTCACCTACTGCTAATTTTGGGTTAAAATATTCTTTTCAGTTCTTCCAAGGACAGCACTTGATCCTCTCCTGTTTAAAGGACTTTACCTTTCTAACTGGCAGCAGCCACTGCTGACCCTGGGCCAGCTGATGAGCAAAGCAGATGTTGTGTGTAGAGCTCCTGGGGATCAATGATCCATGTCAAGCTGACGCAAGGCTTTAAATTTCACCTATTCCATCACGTTTACTTTCTGTTAAAAAAAAAAGCTATTCTGTATGTCATTTGGATCAGGAATGAATGACAAGATCCTGCTAGCCAGGCAGTGTGAAAGGAGTTACTTCTCACATGCTGGTAGGTGGGGAAAGGAGTAAGAGCTGTACTGTGTTGGTCCAATACACCATGGCTTACAGGCTGAACAAACCTCCAATTGTCCGTATCTTTAGCTAGCTTTCTACTCCTAAGTGCATCAGCAAGTGGAAATGAAGCAGGAGTTGGTTTACTCTGAAATGTTCAGCCGGCCCTCACTTTGAGGAGTGTGTTACACTCCACTCACAGGCAGTAATTTGAAGGGGCTAAGTTATAATATTTCTTATAGGAAAGGATGGCACCTTTTATTTTTTTCTGGTTTTAAAGTCCCTACCAGAAGATTTTTCTCCCTCTCACACACTCACAAATGGCTGATACTGTTTCTGGAGAGATGTGGGAGTGAGTTGATCAGTCCTTCATTTGCCATGTGCATTCTGCTGCTTTTTCTGTTTAAACCTCCTCCCTCCTCCCACCCTCCCCACCTCTCCCAAGAAAATGCAAAACCAACCTGGCTTCTCCCTCTTAAAAAATAAGATAAAATAAAAAAGGTAAGATCCAAAAATCCTCAAAGCCCCTCTAGTAATGCGGAGCCTAGGAAGTGCTGCCTTAGCCTAAGATGCCAGCAACAACAGTCAAAAGATGGCTCAGGAAGATGTCAAAAACACTGAGAAAGGGAAGTAACGGGGGTTTTGTATGTGTGTGTTTCTTTAGTATTAATACTATTTGTTTTTTAAACAACAGAGTAATTGAAAGGAAGAAAAGCTCATGCTGATTGTTAAATCCTCTGGGCCCGCTAAAGTATGGAGGCTTTGTCAGTAGATGGTTTTCACATTTGCCTATATTTCCATGAGGCGTGTGGGAAACCAAAGTCTTACTTAAAAATAACAGCTAGTAAGAAATTCCATAGATGGAAAGAAGAAAACAGTTTGATGCACAGAAGAGCTCATTAAAAGGACCCAGGAACTAGCATCAGTAAGAAAAAAGCAATGCAATAAGAGGACTTTAACTCCACACAGATGTGCATGAAGAATGGTATTATGTGCTTTTCTTAATCCCCTAATCAGCCTATTCTTGCTAACAGAAATGCCACAGACACGCCGCATTTCAGATGCGGAAAATTCTGCTGGTTATGTTCTTTAAGATCAGATCATAGAGGAGGCTTGCATAGTGTCAGCTTTATGAAGAGTTCTCATTTTCCCACGAAACATTACAAATGCAAAGTGACCGAGCTTTACATCTCACTTCAGGGTCTTTGAACAGACTCCTGGTGTCTGTAAACCCCTCCTACACAGTCTCTAATAACTACACAGAAATTCTTTCAATCCCATCATACAGATTGAAAGGATTATCAGGGGATGTTTTCTGGCATGCAAGGCTGTATCATTTGCTGGTTATCACCATTGAAGAAAACAAGGAGAAAGAAAGGCCTTAGGTAACCTGAATTGTATTCTATGTAACAACTAAAACACAATGGTTCTAAGCCAAGTAATTTCATCATCTGTTCCTGTATTCACATTTGTCATAAGGTGAATTGAAGCCATAGCAAAGACTGCACTTTGATCCTTGAAGGTTTTCTCTTCTGGTGATTCTTCTGTAAGTGCAGATATGTATTTATCTAGACATCAGTATATAAGACTTGCAACTTAGATTATCAACGTGTATCAGAGAACACATCAAACCTTTCAAAACGGACAGAATTTGTACTCTCAGTAGTACAAAAGCCACCAATTAAAAGTTACTATTAGCCAGCCTGTACCACAGAGTTATCATGGTTATTTCTTTTGCAAGAGGAAGCTGGTATTGCTGGCCACAGGTTTTAGCTGCAGCTGTTAATGCTAACCCTTTCAGTGCTTATATAGAAAATGGGGTCTTACCACTACTGGCAGAAGACCCAAGTTTGTGGCAAGTCTGCCCTGTGTATCTCAAAAAGCAGCTTTTCTTTCCTGGTGTGGCCTTAAACCTTTAATTTTTTAGAGGCTATAAACGCGACTCATTTGCATTCTAGAGCTCCTTTAATGAAGTCAGGAAATGCATCGGCCCTTTCTTCTGATTTTGTTTGGTCTTAAATTCATTTCTTTCATTTTTTTGGCTGTGCAAAATAATTTCTTTCATTTCAGCTGTGCAAAATAATTCCCATAAAATCCATTTCAGTTTAATTTCTACTCAGATCGGTAGGATTTCCTCATATGGGAACTTTTAGCTGAATTAATTGAGAGCTGATCTTCCAGGCTCTGAGTGTGTACGATTGAACTTCCTACTAACTGGCTAGGGAAATGTTTTACTTTGGCAGTACTCCCTCCAATAGTTTAGTTTCTTGTTTGCTTTGTCTTATCTCCTGTTGCTAGGAAGCTCTTTCCAACAAATTACTCTATTTACAACAGCCTTTAAAAATATCCTGTTGGATTTTATTGTGTAAAATGTGACCAGGCATGTTACTCTTAGCCAGCGAAGTTATTCTCTCCCACAGTGAATGCTTCAGGTATAGTACATCCCAGTCACTGCAGTATAGCATAAATCTAGCCATTTGTCCTGGGCTCAGCTGTAACTTCAAGCAGCTGACTCAAGTTCCGGAAGCATTCTTGCTGCAGGATTATGGAGATCAGTAATTTGCTTCTTGGGTGGATTCTCAGCTTATGTTGAGACATGTTGTAGTAGCTAGAGTGCTGGAAATCATGCTGGCTACTGCTGGCAGGAATGATAGAAGAGTATGTGAAAGTCTCGATGATTAAAAATGAAAGCTTGTAAATATAGTTCTGTCCCTGCAGGATAATTTTACAAGCTTGAATCAAACCCCTGCAAGACCAGAAGAGCAAAGTAAAGTTAAACCCACTTGGTCTGTCTTCTCAAGTGCGTTCCCATCTTTAAAATGAGATACGAGTTGAGTTTCCCTCTTCCCGTTACCATTTCTTGACTTACTGTCATTTTTCTTCATGTGCCAGTCAAGTAAATAACAAAACAACCATATCTTCTTAGGAAGCAAAATTTTACTAGTTACATTTTTATGTCAAGTCAGCTGAAGTGAAAGCCACCCATAAAGGACAGTAGCTGTCTGTAGAGCTGAACATAACGTGCAAAAAATGGCAGCATGAAGCAATCCAGATGAAATTCAGAGCACAGTTGTCAGCACTGAAGTCGCCCATCATTGCCTGCTGGGGAGTGCTCTAGGTACCCTGCTACTTTTGGAGGCAGGAGTCAGATATTGCAAGAAAATAGTAAAAATAAAGCTCTGATAATCAGAAAAAAATCTCTCCTTGAAATGTGGATCAGGCTTTATTAAATGGGGTAACTGGTACAGACTGAGAAGGATTACAGGACAAGTAGCAACACTGGAAGATGACCTCTGTTGCCAACGAGAATGCAATTAGGAATGCAATTAGAAATCTACTCCATCAGATGTGGTAAAAAGTTGTGGAACTGACTCAGTAATTGTTGGAGGGGTTTTTTCCTCTTCTTGGGACTAAGCAATAGTAAGATATTAACTGATAGAAAGAGAACGATTCCGTCATCAAATGGTTTTTTGTTTCATGGTGTACATCTCTCATGATCTGAATGGAAAATACCAAAGTACTTGGTTTCTGACCCAAGGGGAATTTTTCCAAATGACTTCAAAGAAAGCTGGACCGCTAAGGTTCCTTTCTGCTCCTTCTGATGTGCTTTCAATACAGCAAACCTGGATGAAGGCTCTTGTTAGGAGCTGCGTGACTACCATAGATACACCTTGTTCTGTAATCTGTCCAAGTAAAGCTTGTGAAAAAGAGCACATAGCACTAAACAGCTCACTGGTTACTTTAGGGATTAAATCATAAACTCACAGGTATCAAAGTATAAGCAGATAATTATTTCAGTCTTTCTTCTCTCTTAGTCTTGTTTTATTTCAGTCCAGTCTTCTACCATAAGTTTTTCTGGGGGTCATCCCCTTTCCCTAGCTGTTCTTATCCTCTTTCCTTCCTACCGGTTTTGACATGGGTGACCAGGAAATACGCAGGATAATTCTATAGGCATGGTAAGAGAATGACAAGAAATCATGCATACATATCTCTGCTTTATTGATACGGAACTCAACTTTCACAAAAGTTCAGTCAGTGACTGCCTGTTAGAGAACTGAAGACACATGAAATAGTGTGCATAAGTTACTTAAAACCACCTTTGTTAGACCGTAATGGGCTTTCATGAGCAAGTGTTTGAGTGGACTGTCATGGGTTTTTTTACAATGTTCTCCCAGCTTTATCTCAGCTATGACTTGTTTATTGCCACAGAGATTTCACTCTTTCTATGTACCTGCCAGCTGAATGCGTTCTCCGTATACCTGAACTCAGAGCAGTTCAGCAGGTCACCTTTGATTCAGATTTTCTGCTGGTGTGAACATAATTCCCAGATAGAGATTCAGAGATTAGGCCTACTGCTATTTTAGACTTGGTTACAGTAAGTTTTAAAAATGCGGATTTGAGTTTAGGATTCTCTAAAATGGAGGCTATGTCCTCCATGGCCTGAAATGCTACCGCATGATTTGCTTTTCTCCTAATTACATAAATACTCTAGTAATAGGAACAGATCCCCTTGAGTTTCATACATCACCTCCTAAATAGCTGGTAGTAGGCAAGACTTCAGTGGCTAGGTAATATCCATCTGAGCTTTTACTCATTACTGTCTTTATGCCACATTCTGCAGAATTGAGTGGAGTTCACTGGAATTTGTACTGCTATACATATGAGGCCAGAATTTAAACCAGTTTAAGTTTTAAAACTGTTCTGCATGAAAAAAATGGCACGCACTACAAAGTTGTCTTTAAAAGCTTAAAATGCAGCTGAAACAACAAAAAGGTTCGCATCTGCACAGAATATTTATCATCATCAGGACAAACATGAAGGTTTAGCAGGTTTATTCTTACTGCTCCCTCCCTCTTCAGTTAAAAGTTTTTATTAAAAGATGTTGACAAAGATCTAAAAATAACCAAATGCTCTTGGAACGTGCCTTTGTTAATGTACCAGAAACCTGTAGTGCTAATAAAGGGAGCCTAATTAGTCTTTCTGCTGTCTTAATATTGTCCCTTAACTGGTTTTTTATAGTTTTAAGCACCACAAACTTGCCTTTCATGGAGAAGATAACGCTTATAAAGATAAAAGTACTCACCTTTTGGATGCGTTAAGGAGCAACCTCATGAAAGTTGTCTTAGCTCATGCTGGATCAAAACTGAAAGAGATAAAATATAAATATAATGAAATACCCACAGAAGACAGTAGTATGAGAAAAGCCCGAACTGTTGAACTCTGCACATGTAGGTTAACAGAAACACGTTTTGACTGGTTAAAGATTTCATAGTCTGCTACAGAAGTACACAAGACTGGTTGTACATCATTGCTACAATGAGAAAGTGTGCAGGTTAAGGAATACTCCTCACAGAAGTCAATGAGAGTTTGACTGTGGGGAAAGCTGCATTGTATGGAATGGAGCTGACAGTTAAGCTTTATTTCAGACAGATGTTTTTTAGGCCACAGTTGGCAGTGATTCACGATGCAGAACAATGACCTTATTTGTAACATAAGTATTTTGGGAAGGCTAGGCTGAGAGATAGTAAATTGTCTTCTTTTCCATTACAAAAATAAAACCGTTTGCCTTCCTTCAGTTTAACATCAATCATGAATCGACTGATTTAACAGTTAAACACAGCTTTTTCAATTTGCACACCACACAGTTTTCGTCCCATACCGTTTGTCCCCAAAAAGCAAGATGAAGAAAGAGCTAGCATTCACACCTTGAGCAGTTCTGGGATCTCAAACAAGGGAAGTTCTTTGCAGCTTTGTCAACAATTTGTTTTAAATGTGCCAAAAAATCTGAAAAGACCCAGAAGTTTTGCATATGCTTCATGGGTTCTTACCATGTAATCTCTCCTGTTATTGTACAAGCCTAGGTGGGCTTCATCTGTGCTAGCACATGCTAGCCTCTGAGGTTACTGCAGAGCAGATTTACTGAGGTTAGCAGAAGATAAGATCCAGCCATTTAAATAACCAAAGGATCTAACTGTAGGGAAGTGCAGGGTTTTAGTGAGTGATTTCCAGTTTCTAGCCTCTGTCTCCCACTGTTTGCTCTGGTGCTACTTGTTTCTTTCAGGTCTGTCTTAACATAAATCCATTCCAGGTGCTGCTGTTCAGCTTGATACCATAAACTGTGGGATTCCTTTCTGGGTACCAATATAAGTAATGGCTCAGATATAATTGTCCCTACCCTGCACTTGGCACCTTCCTCAGAAGGTACCACGGTACCTTTCACATCCATCCTGATAAACAGCATTGAGTTCACCCCACTCTCAATATCAGTTACAGAAACCCATAATTACTCACCGACAGTTAGAACATTGAATTTTTTATTTTTACTTTCTTCACTTCTTTTAAGCCTAAAGTCAGATAGCAATAAACTGCAAAGATTCAAAAGGAGCGGAAACATTCAAGGCCTTGAAATGCTATAAGCTAGGTGATGTTTATGCATCAGAGGGAAACACTTATTATAATAATTTGATTTATTAGAAAATAAGAATGTGCATTAGTAATGTGTAGTATAATAAATAAAACTAAATAAACGTTTTCTAATGGAATGACAAAACGTTTGAGTCAGAAAGTCTCTAATTTTCACCTTATCAAAAGAGAGAGCCAGGGATCTCAACTAAAATTAGTCTGTCTCTTCCCGAAAGCCTTCCAATTTTAGTGTGCTGTAAAATGATGTGGTTAATTTATGGTTCAGAAGAGAAGAGCATAGGAGTACAAGGATAAGCACGGAATCTAGAAGCTTAAGCTGGTTTACAGGACAGAGTGGTACACAACTTGAATAACTGCAGTGGGGAATCTACAGAATTACTATCCCAGTGAATTAGTTTTTTAGAGAAATGCTCACTTTCCCTTCATACTGACTTGTATGAAGTTCTCTTTAAATCCCTTTGCTTTCCTTGGGCTCTGAAAAACAGATCCAAGTTACCACAGATGACATCTATGCTAGGTATGTAGGAGTAAGTCCAAAGCAACCACCCAGTTGCATTTTCCCCCAGGTGTTAGGAGCTAGAGCCTGCATTAGAAACTGGAATCAGTACTAAGCAAAGATCTGAGTTCCGCTTTCATTGTTGTAAGGAGCTCAGGGGTTTGCAGGACAGACTGGTTTCCTGGGAGGCCCTCACCAGTGTGCAGAATTGAGCTCCATGAAGACTGGCAGTAACAAAGCCACCGTGCTTAAACAGCTCTGTTGTTCTCTTACATTCGTTTTACTTTTCCAAAAATCTAAACATCTAAAAATCTAAACATGGACCGAGAAATCATTTCTATTGCTTAACTGTCCCGCACTTACAAAAGCACCAGAAGCTTGGACGTTAATTGACTGTCCCTAATGGGGAAGAAAACCATATTTTAATCTCCCAATTCATGGAATTATGTCCAGAAATTTGAAACCAAACTTTATCACCAATTGTTTCTATACTAAAAAAGCACCTGAAATATAACATAATTTAGACAGAACTTTGTAAGAATAAGACTGGATGTGTAATCTGGCTTGGTTTATTGTCACCCAGATTCCATTTTCTTCCACTTAAATCCAAAAGGAGACAAGTCAGTAAATGGAACTGGTCTGTTGATGTCCTTAGTACATAAATCATAGTAGCTGTTTCCTAGTTCAGGTAAACCCTCTTTGTTACTCTGTGCGCTGACTTACTTACATGAGCACCTTTAATTTATGAAGCTTCTTGGCTGGTGATCTTAGTACATTTGAAAGCTCAGACTTAACCCATGTGCCAAAAGCAGAAAGAACTACTTAACAGAAAGCCTTTAAAGTTGATCAGGACATGTGGGTTTGCTTCTTAGGTCTACCACAGAGAGACCTGTGAATGACTTTTTACCCTTTGCTTAGCTTCTTTACCTGTAAACCAGGATTCTTCCCTAATTTATGAGCTGCTCCATAGGGAAAATAATAAAAAGTAGCATGGTATCAGCATGTCTTGGCAAGGCCAGTCTAACTAACAGCTGAAGCATAACAGAGTATCTCTTCTCAGTGTTGGTTTAATGTCATCTTAGTAAAAACCTTCTTTTAATAACATACTGAGTTCGAGTAACAAACGTGGGTCTGGCAGGAACACAGCCTTCATATGCTATGTTCCAGCAGATGAACATCCAGACAGATTTAAGGGAGATACAAAATGCGAAGCCAAATGTCGGATCCGGTGAGGAGGCTGTTTTGGGAAGTCTGTCAGAGCTAGCAGGAAGGGTATTTCCTTCACCCGCAGCACATGAGCCTTAGAGAGAGCTGTTGCATAATCTGGCTTCTGACCGCACAAGCATAAACTGTTCCAGTCTTTCCTGGTGAGGAATTGCTCCAGTTTATAGAATCAACTTTGGATCAAGTTGGCATGTTCATAGAGCGCCCAGGACTCGTTTTCATGCTCAGCTACACATTAGGAGAAAACAGGCTTAAACATCTTACCTAAATGTCAACCAAATGAATACCTTTAATGATCATTTATTATCTTCTATAAATACGTATAGAAACAGAATCCAGCAACAGACTCCTAAAACTTGCCTAATCACTCCATTTGGAATGCACTAGGTTGTTGGCGTGGCTCAAGCAATCAATAAGAAATCTGGAACTGGTGGCACGTTCACGGAACAAGATGAAAAGGTATAAGAGCTGGACATTTGTCTTTTCTGGTTTCCCAGGGGAAATGGGGATGGATATGTTATTACTTTTCGCCCCAATCAGAACTTTTAAAGTTATTAAACATTAACCATGTCTGAAAAAATAAAGATCCCTGGTAGTACTGCAGATTGGTTTCTTTATGAGGCCATGAGAAATGTGGATGTGAAATAGTTTAATTTCTGGATCGGCATAGCAGCTCTCATACATCTCTGAAACCCTGGCTTACTCTACTAAGATGTACTATAAAGCAGTTTCATAAATTCCAATGGACATAATTTTTTATTCATTGATTCTATCTCTCCTGGTATCCCCAAGAAATATATTTTGAATATTAAAAATAGAGTATTTTTTATTGCTCGATTCCTCCGCTACGCCCCTTGTATCAGTCCTGCTTTTACCAGGATAAACTGTGAAGATCATTTGTTTAAAAAAGGGAGACAAGATTCTTGAGGGAATAACTGAAAAAAACCCCAAACCTGAATGTGTGGTTGCCCAAAATAACTAAAAAGTATCAATTCATACTTAAAAGTGAAAGCAGAAAACTGCGGTAGCTTATCTTTGAATAGAGTTAAGATGCTGTGAAACATTACCTTTACAAGGCCTGATGTTTATTTGTCTTCAGGATTTTGCTGCATATTTGGCATTTTGTGGAATTGTCCTTCACAACGCTCAATTGTATGAGACGTCTTTGCTTGAGAACAGGCGTAATCAGGTATTGTCAACAGGTTTGTCACAAGAGGACAGAAATTATGGTGGTTGGCTAGTAATCACTGCCTGCTACTCATAGTTCTCATATGGTAGCTATCATTGGCTACTGTCAGTTATTCTAACTGAACGCTGTGTATCTCTGATAAGGCTCTAACTAACTTGCACTGAGCAGTAGCTGGGCACGTTCCACCTTGGGCTGTGGAAAGGGGACTGTGTTGGGGAAGAAGGTAAAGCTACATGTCAGAAAACTCATTTCATGTCAATATGCTCGATATTGCCTGAAGTTATCCCGTGTTTCTCTGTATGTATTATACAACCAGAGGTGTGCATACTCTGTACATACTACAGAGATCTCAGAAGATTTATCACTGCAGCACCGTAGAGGCTGTACAGATTGCTCTTTCAGTCTACTACAACAATAAATAGTCACCAACCATATTTTTGGTAATGACCAGATGGAAACCTGAATTTCCTTCTGATTAATGTAACTGTATTTTGCAGCCACCTTTATAACTGATGGGTTATTAATGCCATGGATTTTATGGGAGGATATGTCTGCTATATACGGTATGAAAGGATTTTGGAGAAACAACTAGGCAGCAGTTGTTTTAAGAACTTTCTGGTAGGTCTGAGTTTCCAAGTGACTGTCGGTGTTTGTGAATCGGTACAGATTTGGATCTTCTTTTCAAATTGACTCCATGCTTCTTTTGAGGAAAAAAAGAATGTCATATGTGCACACCTCAGCAGCAGAGTCCTTCAGTGGCAGCTCTGAAATACAGCAGACTCTATCTAAGCGATGTTTTCACCACATTCATTCATTCAAGTTCATTACGATCTGTTCGAATTACAACAGATTATAATTATGTTCAAAACTCCTAAGAAACGTAAATACTGCTGTTTCTAGAATGCACACCTGAGCCATAGGAAACTGTTAGGTTTCCTAAGGACAAATAACTCTGTTGTCTGGATTTCTCAGGTTTCATTTGATGAACTGTTAATGCTTAAATCTATTCCGTATCTCTTTGACTGAAGACATCAGTCATCTACCTGTGCTATTTATTTCTTTCATCAAGCATCAAACTGGCTATTATTACTGCTACCTTGCAGTCTGTGTGAGATCCAAAACTTAATTCTGGTCACAGTCGTACATGTAGACTCCCATGATCCAGGCAAGAGGAAAAGAATCAAAGGCAGTAGAAATGATAATTATCGCTTAAATCACAGTCAAAATCTCACAAAAGACTTTTTCCCCAGGTGCTTCTTGATCTTGCCAGTCTGATTTTTGAAGAGCAGCAATCTTTGGAAGTGATTCTGAAGAAGATAGCTGCCACTATAATATCCTTCATGCAAGTGCAGAGGTGTACCATCTTCATAGTGGATGAAGATAATACTGTGAGTATGGTTTTTTTCTGAAGGCTTATTCCCTGGGAGCAGCATAGGCTTCCCTCCATTCTGACTCAATAGTATTTCAAACCCATAGTATGTTGTGTCACCTTTTTGTCCTCTATCTTTTCTTTTACAGTATCTGCTCAGGTTAGCTGTTGACTTGGGAGGCTTTGGTCTTTGTGTAGGCAGACTGCCATTTTAAGCAGCCATTCTGCATTGCCTTTTGACAAACCCTGGCTCTGAGCTCTCTCAAACTCTTTCATATCTCATTTTCTCAGCTACAGGTGTATGATGGAAGCAAGGAAGATGCTGGGGAGGAAAAATATGTAGCCTTTGCTTCCTGTGCAGAATCAGTTTTGACAGCACTTTTTATTTCTTGAGTATGCCTGAGCAGGGAGTATCTCAACAAGGTGTATCAACAGAATCATGACCTGTCCCAAGACTGCGTCTCACTGAAGCAAAGCAAAACTGCTTTGCAATTCTCCCACCTCTTTTTCCTTCCTACTGAAAATAAGCAGCAGAAAAAGGAGCAGAATACAATGCTGTATGCCCTAGTCTTGTATGGGCTTTGCTAGTTTCATCTTTACTACTTGCTACAGATGCAGATGTACTAAGATCCGGAAGTAAGGAAGCATTTCCAGGTTCTGTAATACAGAAGTAACACACAATACTTGTGATCATCTGCCACAATCCCATCTCTCACTGTAGAAAAGTCACTTGTGCACGCAAGGTTACAGAAGAGGAATTTGGATAATTTTTGTATTAACCTATTCACACTGTCCCTGCGAGTTAGGTAAACGCCAGCACTTAGTTTGCAGTCTGTAGCTTGAATCTTTCGTACAGAGGGAATCTAGTTTTTCTCTACATTTACACTTCTCAACTGTTGAAAAAAGCTGAATGAAAAGTCAATATGTTTAAAATGTTTTAATGTCCTCGCCTGTCAAAGCAAAGCTGGTCGGGAATGTTGAAATAAAGAAGTTCTGTGTTGTCAGACTGGGCACAGCCTATAAATACTGTCTTCTCAGAGTGATACGTAGAGATTCGAGACACTTCAATAATATTTAAAGTTGTATCAGGAGGTACGTTTGTGGTAGGATCCTCTGTGCTTGCTGCTGGGTGAAGTTAAGTAATTCTACTCTTGTCTTTGTTACAGATTAGGTTTTGATAACTGCAACAAGCTTTTCAGGAATAGTACTATTCTAATTTATGACAATCTGATACTCCTATATATTAATATATCCTCTTGGTATTCCAGGATTCGTTTTCCAGTGTCTTTCACATGGAATCTGAGGAGTTAGAAGATTCAGCTGAAAATCTGAAGAGGTAAGACAATGAATTAAAGCTTTTGTACATCCCAGCGGAATGGTGAAGAAACTAGGATTTATTTTTGTAATAACAGACCTTATTTCCACTGGGTCCCATGTATTACTGCTATTTTGACAGAGCAGGTTTTGCCCTGAAATGTACATAGACAAGCATTATTGCCTTAAAAAGGTCTGAGCAATACAGGAGCGCAGGGCCTGATCACTTTGTCAGGTCTAAGTACATAGTTGTGTCGCAAGGCTAAGCTATGGAAATGTGCAGAAATGTGTGAAGATGCGAGAATATAAATTGGTGGGCTGCTCTAATACTGATCTGTGAGAAATCTGTGTAGATAACTGTGTTGTAGGCACAGTAATAGATACAAATCCTATTTATGCTTTTAATCAATTATTTTAACAATTACTTGTATGTCATGGATAGTGAAACTGGCTCAAAGAACAAGATTAACTAAATTAAGAATAAAGTTCTAACTTTTTTGAGAAACCATTATGAAGTTCAGCTGGGAGGGAGAAAAAGATGTAAGCACGGTTGAATTGAAGTGAACGGGTTACATAGTTTCTAAATCTAGCCTGAATCTTGGTATTGAAGTTTGAAAATTACTGTCATCAAAAGCAGTTGTTTCAAATAATGTCAAAAGAGTGAGACACAGTTGTATATAAAATAGACTACTCAAAGATAGGGTGCAGAGAGAAAATGGAGGTTTCTTTACACCTTCAGTCTCTTTGCAGTGAACATTTGTTGTATCCAATTTAATTCCATATATTGGAAAAATATGTCCAAAGTGTGTGGGTTGAGCAGCTAAAAACTGTTGAGCTAGAATAATTTTAGACAATGTACAATGAGAAAGTACAGAGGTACCACAGGCTAGTAAGATCCAGGGTGAAAGGCAGAGTTCCTGGTTAGCTCTTCTTCTACACCATGGAAATGGTAAAGAGAATTTACCCTTCCTATTCATTATCCCTTTCACGGTTACTAGTTAATGGACTCAAAATGTAATTTACTGGTTGTATGGGCCCTCAGTAAATTATTTCTCATAACTGGCAGAAAAGAAATCTGGGAGGCTTAGTGTATATTTGAGTCTTATATATCACATGTATCTTATAATCACAGTTATATGCCAAAGACCGTACTGTGGGTCAACAACTGAAGTTAGAACCCTGTGCTTGAAGGGCACGACCTGGGCAACAGCAGAAATATAATGACATGGATTCGATGGGAAGTACTACTTTACATAACAAACTTCAGGTTTATTATTGACTCAAGGCCCCCGAATCAAACCCCAGATCAGACCTGTTCCCACAATTGTGTGGCATGGCCCTGTATAACCAACTTTGTGAAACAATGAAAGAGCAGTTTGTTTTCTCCTCCAGCACTGTGAACATCCTTACACCAGAAGGATCACCAATGCCAAGTCAAATGTCACAGGGAAACTGCAGGAGCTTAAAGGGACTAGGTTTATTACTAGGACTTATGTCCTTTTCCAAAGCAGGCAAAGGATCCAAGAGAACCGAAATGCCTTAGTTGAATACACTGTGGCTAAAAAAGTAGGTTGATTCTGTAAAGGTATTTTATGCCCTCCTTTGGAATAAACAGTTCTATTTCAGTAAGAGAATCCCCATGCAACTGATTATGCCTTTACTTTAGAGCAAATTTGAAACGAACTTGAAACTTAGCAGAAAATGCACAAACGTGCCTGCTGCACTCCACTTAAAAACTGAATTTCATCCGATATTGATTTTTCAGGTGTCAGATTTGTGAATGGAGCTTGTTTTCAAAACCAAACATACAGGAAAGATATTACAATTACCTCCTTTGTATAAGGAAATGACCCATTTTCATACTAAGGTAATAATAATAATATTGTATCCTTCAGGGACTGTGATGCAAACAAAATCAATTACATGTATGCTCAGTATGTCAAGAATACAATGGAGCCTCTCAACATCCCAGATATCTGCAAAGACAGAAGATTTCCCTGGACAGTACGTAAAATAAGATTCGATTTAAAGTTCAGAAACGGAAAATGTGGTTTTCTGTTTACCTTTCAAAGCTTTTTTGTTTTCCTCTTATTATTTCTATTACTTTAATGACCACAGAATTACGCACACACAAAGGAAGGTACCTTTGCTTGCTGAAGTTAATTATCAGTGAAGAAACAGTACAGTACCCACACAGTGGGCCAGGTGGCCGGGGGGGATTTATGTTAAAAAGCTTTACATTCTTTTCTCAATAAATAGACAGTGCGATGCAGAGAGAGAGCTTGCAGTATGCTCTATGGAAAACACTGAAGTGAAGAAAGTGGGAAGTTTTCATACTAATCCTCAGTAGTTTACAGTGACTGTTGGGAGACTCCCATGAGTTCCTTCCCTTTGATCCTCCCTTTCCCTTCTTATTCTGGCAAAGATTAAAGTTATAGATGCAAGTTCCTCACTGTTTTGGAGACAGAACAACTCCACTTTTCTTTGGGAGCTTTTGCTTCACACTTCATCAAGTGTGAGCTTGTGATATGGTATAGTACTGAGCACACAGATCCTGGAGAGTTAGGAGGGCAGGTCACTTGGCAAGGCTCAGACTACAGCCCGGTTGCCTTCAAAGTCATCATAAACAAGTATTTGCAATTCCATATTTTCCTGTCCCTGCCAAAATGAGAAAGATGTCTGCTCTTATTATAGCTAAGCCTGTTGGCTTGAGGGGCTCAGGGAGAGGGTACTATGCGGAAGAGGTGTTACGATCAGCAGATAGCTCTACCTAACTCCGTTCTCAGATGCGCAGTGAGAAAAGGTCAGTGTTTGGTGTGATTATTTCAGTAAGTGGAAAGAAGGGGCAGGCTCATGGTGGGAAGCTGCATTTCTTCCGTTTCTGCCATGTGCGGGGTTTCATGGGTGTTCTGGAATGGGTTTCTAGGAAGTATTGAGCAACACAGGAATGGAGTGCTCGCCACTTTGCAGTAAGGGCCCAAAGTTATCTTAACTGCAGGAGGGAAAATAAAACCAGAATCAGGCAGATATACTGTATAGACCAGTAAAGAAAGAGGTGATTATATTGAAACCGTTTTAAGGTAAAATTGAGAGTCATCCAAGCAGCTGTGTGTCTAAGTAAGGCCTTGCCCTTTGTCAGCAGGGTTAGAGTTCTTTTGCGTTTCACCCTGGAATCTAGATTACTTACACAGGGATTTTGGATAATGATTTTTCAACACCCAGTTGCTCCACCACCGTGTAGGAGCAGTCTCAAGACAGAGCTGTAGTTTTCCTACCTGTTGTTCTTTGGATCATAATTTGATCTCCTCTAAGCCTCCTTTCATTGTATTGGTGGATTAATAAAGGGATCTCAAACAAACCACAAGGGTCAATGAAAATTTTACAGCCACAAAATGCATGGTTAGCTTAAAGTCAGGTAGTTACTTTAGTTTTACGACATCTCTTCTCTGTTCCTTATATTGCCGTATTGCAAGTGAGGGGATAGCTGCAAAGGGGAGAGGTCAATTCCTCTTACAGCTCATCACTTGATGAGAGTAAAAAGGTGTTCCAAAGGCCACCTGGTCTCTTTTCAGCTACACTGAGCGGAACTGTTGGTAGTTTTCATGGAAGTGGTACCTTGTGAAAGAATCTATTATAAAGTTAGCACATTGTTAGCACAATTACACGAGCCACTGTAAACTCTACTGAATCCAGATCAGCATCATCATATTTTATTATTACTCACCAAAGCTTGTATCAGATACGGTGGTTCTTATACTGTCCAGCCAAAGATGTGCAAACTCTGAACACGTGGTTTACTTTTGAAGGACTATGCAAGCCAAGAATAGCTGTAGATCCCAGCTCTGCAGCTTTGTCTCTTTTTTCACTTTGAACATTAGTCTTTCAAATGATAACTCTATTTTTTGTTTGTTTAACAGAATGACAGTGCAGAAAATGTAAATCAACACATAAAGAGTTTGCTGTGCACACCAATAAAAAATGGGAAAAAAAATAAAGTGATAGGTAGGTATCTGTACAAAAACTGTCTTTATATATTTCAGAGAAATATTTCTGTGCTCTGCTGTAGAATCTCAGCAACATGGACTCGCAACCCAGGAAAAACGATCCTTAATCATCATGTTTTCACATACACTGCAGCCTTGACTGTGAATTGCTTACCTAGTAAGTTACCAAGGATGTACAGCTCGCTTGTGATACTTCACTGGTTTTACACTTGAAATCAAAAACTTTCTGTAAGCAAAATGATTTTCATTGCTTCCTGTTCAGAGAGTCAGTTACTCCTACTGCTTGTGCAGACGTTTTTACAAGGCAGTGAAAGGAAGAGAAGACCTAAATCAGTAAATAAACCCTTCAGGCCTGAGTTGTCTGTAGTGCTGGGCTTTTCGGAAGCAGTGGTGGCATGTGAATAGGTGATCTGAACTGCACAAATATTGACAGTTTCCTCAAATGAGACTCAGCTATGCAAAGATTCATACGTTAGAAGGTCAGCTGCTGTGCCATTTTTAGTGCTACCAACTGTCCTTTGGATGTGCCCACTTCTATCCGTGGATTACACTGGGAGCCAATAGTCCTATAGTAAGACAATAGGTTTAAGTGTCTAAAGCTACCCAGTGTAAGTATCTCTGCAGCATCTCCTTCATTTTGATAGAACTAGTTTTCTTCTAAGGAGTGGCCATAGTTTCCTGGTATAGCATTTTCGGAAGTAATTTGACATCACTTAGGCCTAGATGCTTATGGAAACTTAGAAGTCTAGCTGTCTCTAATCCCCTAAAACTTTTAGACGGCTGTAGTCTGGGTCCTCAAAGACAACACCTAAAAAGTTTTGAGGATCTGGTCAGGGAATAAGCTTAAGTCTTGCATGGAGTGTCTGGTTCACCTTAAACATAGGGATGATGATGCTTGTGGAAATTACCAGGACTTTCCAATTCCAGCAAGAGTAAAATGAGTATCAGCCTGCTTTCCTGGCATCAGTAAGTTCCACAAGCAAGCAGAACATAGTATATCCTGATTCCTAGATAGCAGCATGAATCCATAGCATGAATCCATAGCAAGCAGAACATAGTATACCCTGATTCCTAGATAGCAGCATGAATCTAGCTTCCATAGCTTAAAAAACATTTTGCAAGTAAATGCTAAGAGTTCCAAGAATGCATTTTTTAATGATCTTCAGATAATTTTTCTTGAGAATTGTGGCAAAACTGCATGATCCAGAGTATCCAGTAAATATNGATTCCTAGATAGCAGCATGAATCCATAGCAAGCAGAACATAGTATACCCTGATTCCTAGATAGCAGCATGAATCCATAGCATGAATCCATAGCAAGCAGAACATAGTATACCCTGATTCCTAGATAGCAGCATGAATCTAGCTTCCATAGCTTAAAAAACATTTTGCAAGTAAATGCTAAGAGTTCCAAGAATGCATTTTTTAATGATCTTCAGATAATTTTTCTTGAGAATTGTGGCAAAACTGCATGATCCAGAGTATCCAGTAAATATAAGGTCCCTTTGCCAGGAAGGAAAGTTTGGGTGTTTTCTTCAAGTTTGTTGTGGTTTTTTGTTTGCTTGCTTGGCTTTTTTTTTAACTCCTGAAGCAGAAGGAGAGGCATCATCTTTACCTGATGGAGTTCTCTGAAATTCCTTTGGATATTAGGTCCTTTGGATATCTGGATATTAGTGGGACATTAGTTCTTTTATTACTTTGTTTAAATATTCTACCAGACTCTAGAAGAACCAAGACAAAGACTGAACTCTTGAACTTCAATTAGCCATATCTCACTATGCTTTTAGTCCTGGTAAGACAGTCACAGCTGACCTCATACATTTTCTTCTATTGTTATTTACAGTGAAATTCAAACTGAAAGTTTGAATCAGGATACCCATTGAGATGGGCTTTCCAACTCTGAGTAATTCTCACTGGGAAATGTTCCTTAAATGCTTTTAAGTTTTCACAGCCTGCCTAATGTTCGGATCTGTAATAGGGCAAGGTTAAGAAGTTGTCTTTGGGACAATACCCAGAATTTCCATTAGCATACTATATACTATGTAAGACTATTATTATCAGTGTATTAAGATTTAGATTTTCATTTCATTTACCAGAATTCGGTAAGTGTGCTGTGCAGATGGGCATGGGGTGGGAAAAACTGCCCACAGCAAAACTGAGCAAATCTTATTGACAAGGAAGATGAAAAGAACTTTTTCATTCTCTCAAATCTAAAGCTGTGGTGAAAGCTTTAGAGAGTTTTTCTGTTGTTTTATAACTATGTCCCAATAACAGACTTTTGAGTTTCTTTAACTGTAACCTATGGGTCCCTCAATGCTTTGGGGAAGGCTCTGAAAAGATTAAAAGGTCTTAAGTATTAGACAGTATATTTCCTGCAGTTCCCCCATTCTTATTTTTTTTAAGAGACATTGTGCAAATCCTGTTTCTTTTAAGAAAACTTTTGGCTTTGTGACTTTTTCACTGTTGAGTCCGAATCTTGTGCTCATTACAACGCAGTTGCTGTGGAAATACTTAGAATGTCGTGAACAGTACTAAACAGAGATCTGAAAGTGAGCTTCATGACATTTTGCTATAGAGTTTTTTAAGTCAGCTTCTCTTTCCCAGGAAAAGTTAATCTTGCTCTTAGTTAATCTTTATTTGCTGGGATTATGTATTTTTACTATTATTCAAGTATACAGTAAGCTCCAAGAAGGTTCCGAATCCTGTTTGCAGTACTCATTTACCACAACCCCTGCCCCACAACAGTTTACAGCTGCAGTTCCAATATTCTTCCTGATCTCTTCAGAGGTGACTTTTACACTAAAATAAGTTCCCCAAACAGAATGTATTTTGGGAACAAGACAGTATTCCACTGTCAACTGACATTAAACTTCTACATGCAATACCAGTGTTCAAAAAACATGGTTTGCATGTGACCAGGAAAATCCTTGCTTTTGTGCTTGAAACTGTTAGTACTTAACACTCATGAGAGTGAGAAAACATTTGGACTCACTTAAAAGAGAATGATCACCCCCACAGGAGTTTTGGCCAAAGACAATGTATACTTACAGTGCAGCCGCTTTAATACTCTGATTTCTTAGCAGAAACTGCCTAAAACCCCTCCCTGTCTAAAACTAAGGTGAGGTCCCCGTGTGAATTTCACTCTGCTCCAAAACTCAGGCCAAGGCTCTAAGTTGCAGCAAGGGTTGGTAGAAGTTTGCTGTCGGTGACGTGCACAGCAAAGTCCAGAAATCCACAGTAAAAAATAAACAGATGCAACTACCACCAAGCCTGAACCTAACAAGTCAGATTCAGTACGAGGCTTTTCGGCGAGCTCGGCAGTCTTTGGAGCAGGCTGTAATTCAATCGCATCCTCACAGAATCAGGGAGTATTCTTTAGCTTTGAGCCAAACTCGGGTATTCTCTGCTCAGTTATTGAAAAAATTCCCCGTCCTGACTCAAATAAGGAAGTGGAAACTCTGTGAACCACTCTTCTGACTTTCATAAGTGTTCTTTCGGCATGGTTACAAAAGTCTAATTAGCCTCTAAAGGACAGATTGTCTTCAGGGATTAAATCAATCTAGAATGCTATTAATAATAAAATTACCCTGGAATTTCACAAGATAATCGTATCTGTAAGGCCCTACATTTGTGGTTTACAAATCCTAATAAATACTTCTGAATCTACTAATATAGAACATTTTAGCAAGTACTCTGTAATACAATGAAATTACTCTAAAAAACCTGTGGTGAAAATCCTATAGCACTCCTGTGTGTAACCTTTATGCCTATTGCTGGTTTACACTGTAGGCTGAGTTGTTGTAGCCTCAATTCTAGTTTTGATGTTCCACACAACAGGTGATATGTCGGCAGTTCTCTGTTTCACGTCTTTTAATTTCTGTATATATAATTCCTGCATATATAATTTCTGCATATATAATCTCTGCATATATAATCTCTGCATATATAATTTCTGCATATATAATTTCTGCATATATAATTAATTTCTGTATATATAATTTCCGTATATATAATTTCTGCATAGGGGTTTGTCAACTTGTGAATAAGATGGAAGAAAATTCGGGCAAAATCAAAGCTTTCAACAGAAATGATGAGCAGTTCCTGGAAGCATTTGTCATCTTTTGTGGCTTGGGGATCCAGAATACACAGATGTATGAAGCTGTCGAAAGAGCCATGGCCAAACAAATGGTGACATTAGAGGTGAGCTTAAAATCTAGGTGGTCTTCCATTAGCCCAATGGATCCTAAGTTCCTTCAAGATCCTCTCTGTTCTACACAGAAGTGCAGCTGTTTGCATGGATACTGAACAGAAATTGTTCTCCCCTACCAGAACAGCACTTGGCCTGTTGAGTTGCACAGGAATGTTTCTGCTTGTTTCGGTGTCTGCCAGCAGACTGTTTAACTCAGCATTGTATTTTAACCTTACTCATGTGATTCTGTGGTGAGCTGAATGCATTTTTTCCTCTACATGAGGCTACACATTGGCAAATAGTGGCTTTGTTCTGTTGCGTAGGAAGAGGAAACAGTTTGGATTAGGGGCTTCCTTTTCTTGTCTGAGGTTTTCTGTGATGATTTTAGCTCAGTCCTTTAGACAAGCCAGTTCGTGGAGTAAGAGTGGCATTATAGTTGGTTTTCAGTAATTCCCTCAGATTCCATCAGGCCATATCAAGATGAACATCATTTGATCTCAGCCCTTGAAATGGTTACTGTTAGTAGCTAAGGAGCCCTTCAGTCTGAGAAGCTGAGGTACTTGGAGGTGATAACTTGAAGCTGAAGGTCCAATATTGGTAGACTTCGGATCTCCTAACATTCATTATGTAAACAGAGTGTTTACAGAGTTCCTACATGGGGATTATGCACCCTGCAGCCTTTACAAGAAATGTTAAAGCTCTCAAATAGACCCATATTAAGCAATGTTAAATGAAAAGGTGGTGAAATTATTGTCAAAACCATTTCAGTGCTTAAACAAATGAAAGAGTTGTTTGTTGACATGGCAAATTAGCAATTCTCTCTCCTACTATAACACTGTATAGGTAATGTCGACAGTCCAGACAGGTTATAGGTTGGTACATAAGACGGCTTCTTTTCATAAGAAGTCAGTCTCTAGTTGCTAAAAAAACCTCCATAAAATTTCCATGTCCTTGATTCTCAGCAGCTAAAAAGATACAAGCTTGTTTTGTTCATTTAAACCAAACAGGCTGGCTGTCAGAGTGGCTTTTGCCAGGTTTCAGTTAGGGCAAAACTTCTGAAGGAACTCCTGAAAGGATTACTGTGGCAACAACGTCAGGCTCATGGTTAGAGCTGTTCCATGCATTATTTGGCTTTGAAAGTGGGGCACAAAAACTTCCCAAAGGAAAGAATCGGAGTTCTTTGCTGTTTTATAGAAACTGATTATCTCAAGAAGATCCTGTGCTGTGCGAGGCTTTGGAGAGCTACAGGTAGCTCCTCGCAAGCTTTCTGAGAGCTCCCTTAAAACCAGCATGGGCCCCGCGTGGAAACTGAATTTCATCAGCAAATGCAGTGCAATGCAAACCTGTGCGGCTGCGCACTGAGAATTCTGCTTTGGGAAGAACACCTTTTCACCACGTTGCTCTTTTGTTTGTACTAATGGCTCCTTTCCTCTTTCTGTAGGTCCTCTCATACCATGCTTGTGCTGCTGAGGAAGAAACAAGGGAGCTCCAGGTAACAGCGGTAATTGAGTTTTTTACTATTACTTTAGAAATGCTGGACTAACAGAACAACCAAAGGCATGGATGGGAGCCCCAGGCATGCAGAAGCACATCTTCCAGATAAAAAACACAGTGAAGCTTAAACTGATCGGTTTCTGAGTTGAATCAATACCTTACATGAAAGAGAAACATTGCAATGAGACATACAGGTTGGCTAAAGAGCTGCAGTTCTTTACAGGAGAAGCAGAAGTATACCAGCTGGGTCTGAGTGCCAGTAACAGCTGATGCAATGTTACGCAATAATTATGTGTTCAGAAGCAAAATGTTGACAACACTTCTGTCTGTAGCTAAGTCTGAATGTTCTATATGTGATAACGTCAGGACATTTCAAGCATCCCAAGCATGGGTGCAACTTTACTGCCTTACACAGAAATTCTGACTTTAATTGTTAATGGGATGGTGATTATTTTTGTGTTATTTTTACCATTACTTTTCTGTGCAGTGCCCTGTTCTGCTCTTGTTTCATTCTGGGTTTAGAAACAACTGCCCAAGGAATAACTATAGCTAAAATTCCAGGTACAGTTTAAAGCATTGCCTGTGCTTCGTCTCTTCAGTTCCCTCTGTTGGAGCAGACTTTCCGGGGAAACAGCATCACCCTGCTGCACGAAAACCAAATGGGAAGGATGGAGAGGAAGGCAGATAGAGAAGACCACAAGCTGGGTAGTATGGGACTGGACCGAACAAGCAGGGTGCCACAGAAGAAGGCACAAGACTAGGGTTATTCCTGGAACAGTTAGTGTCACACAGTTTTGGACCTCAGTCCCACCACACAGTTGCTCATTGATAACAAGATTTTCATGCTATGAAACCATCTGAATTTTAACAGAGCAATCAGATTAGATAATTTAAGCAAAAAAGAAAAAAGAAAAAAGAAACACAGGCCTTAAAAATACGGGTATTTTGGAACCTCAGGGCACCACACAGAGCCCAAAGCAAACCACAGGCCAAGTGCAGTGTTATACGGACAAAGCAGTTTGTAGGCTTTCACGTCACTGCTAGAGAATGAGCCCTGTCCTGTTGTATATAGCAGTGCAGATCTAGCCACTTCATTGGTCGTTTGGTTTCTTCTTTGTGCTTTTGCGTGTAAGATACCTAATTCAGTGACCATTCCTCAAATTGCTTCTTTAGGCATTACTCTTTTCTTTAGAAAGCTTGTTTTCTTTCTTTGGAGCCACATTCCACAATTTGATTACTGAAAACATCCCCTACGGCATATAGACTTTCTGACTGTGTTGCCTATGATGAAAGTAGTTATCGTATGCTTTTTTGCCGTTTGATTTTCTTTGTACTTGTTACCTCTCTTTCTTTTCAAGAACAGCTAAGATCTCAATGTGCAGGCTTTTATGCTGAAATGTTCTCAGCTGAAGTGAAACTTACTCTTGTGGCTGTCAAGGGCAGATCAAGGAAGGGAAAGGTACATTGTGAATGAAGTCAGAACGCAGGCATGAGGTGTTCTGTTCAGCTTCTGCTGTCCTGGTCAGCTCCTGGTCCTTCCAGCCCCTTTCCTCATGAAATACCAGGCTGCAGTTGCAGTTTTTCAACGTTATGCCCTTAGAGTTTGTGAATGGTCACTTTATTTTCCACTGAACATACTGGCCTCGTGGTTCTTCCACATGCTCATAGGTGAAATACCAAATGAATCCAAACTGAGGGACACAAAATTACTGGTACAAGAAATGCGTAAGAATGATGGATTTTTTTTCTGTGCAAATCCTGTTTTTCATAATCTTTCGTGACTTTCCAACATTGACACCTAAGAAAGATAACAGCACATTTATGTGGAACAGAGATTGGTAGACGTAGTTGTGGGGAGAGCTGATTTGTATGCTACAGGTAAAAATACTGCAGGTTATGAAACATGCTTCTTTTCAGTGTCTCAGCCTTCCAGGACACAGTTCCCCATGCTGGAGAAATGTCTTTCCCCTAGAATTACAAAGAAGAAGATGAGCACATAGGAAGATGAGCACATAGTTTTATTCTTTTCACCATTTCAGTTTTACCTGGCCTTCTTTTAAAGCACACTCATATTGAGGTGAAACAACTGTAAAGAAGTGGCACTGACACCTCTACCTTTTGTTTTACTGAAAAGAAAAAGATCCTAAGTTGTGTAGTTCTATAGTGTAAGACTTACCATTTATTTTGTTAGCAACCTTAAGATCTGCTCGTCGAAAGCCAACGAATTACAGCCAAGTTGTAGCACATGTAATACATGGAGATGTTACTGACAATAAAAGTTACAGACTTGTAAAAGCGTAGAGCTGAGGTTTTTCGTGTACTTTATGATTTCACATTTCATAGTGGAGGTTTGTGACTGTATTCAGATTAGATCAAAAACACAGCCCAAAGTTTTTAAAGATTTTGGATCACAGGTGAAGCGGAATTTTTCAGCTCTGCCTGGGGCATGTTCTGACTCCCATAGTGCCGAATGCGGATTCTGTTAGGAATTCTGTTCTATTGACATCTCCTTCCCCACCATTTTTAGAAACATGTGAACGGTTACACGTTTTTACGTCTGCACATCCATAAAAATGTACAACTCCACTGCCTTCATTTCTCAGTCTCCCAGTTTCATACATACTCTTGGTTACAGTTTGCCTTTGGCGGTTTAAATGACAGACTGACCAGGTAATCGTAGAATCACAGAATAGTTGGGGTTGGAGAGGACCTTAAGATCATCCAGTTCCAACCCCCCTGCCATGGGCAGGGACACCTCACACTAAACCATGGCACCCAAGGCTCTGTCCAACCTGGCCTTGAACACCGCCAGGGATGGAGCATACACAAATTCCCTAATCCTTCCCTTATTCTTTTGATCTATGGCAAAGTGTGTGTTAAATCTAAGGATGTGAGGCAATGTTAAATGAGAAAGGCTAAGGAAAGATAAGTGAGATGCAGTCATCAGGTTTCAGTGTAATGCGAAGTTAAAGTTTTGAGTATCTCACTACTTTTTTGTGGAAAAAGCCAGTCTTTACGTTACGTGTTTCTTTCCTGGTCTAAGTTGTGTTCTGTTATTCCTCTCCAGGCTGCTGTAGTACCATCCGCACAATCTCTCAACCTAACTGACTTCAACTTCAGTGATTTTGAGCTATCAGACTTTGAAACAACACTGTGTACAATACGAATGTTCACAGACCTCAACCTGGTGCAAAACTTCCAAATGAAACATGAGGTATGAATGTTGTCAAATGTTATTTCACAACTTAAGTATTAGGAAATTAGGAAATAGTGCAGTAAGTCTAGAGTAAATATAAATGGAAATATGTATTAAAGAGTAGTTAACAAGCTAGGAAGGCACGTAAAGTGGGCAGTCCTGGAGTGTGTCCTTAGTTTGGTTCTACTGAACAGCCAGCAGTTTGGTTAATGGACTGTACAACGCTCTTAGGAAACTTGGGGATTGAAGCAGAGGGCTCGGTTTGAGAATGTACAGCAAAATTTCAAAATCAGTAAGGACAAATAGTTAAAGACTTAACGAAAGCAGTCAAACGCATGAATGAAGAAAGGTGAACAGAAGTGGTAACAGTGACTTCACAGCTACCGGTATTAGGAATCATGTAAAAGTCAATAATGCGCCATAGTAGCAAAAAGGGGCAAATTTCGTTCTTCCCTGACAGAGTGGTATTAAATACCCATGGAGTACTTACATTGTGGCTTATTATTTGAAGAGGCACATAGAGGCACAAAGTGATTTTTAAAGAAATAAGAATTGAGGAGATTGAGCAAAATTTGGATTAGTTAATGTGTCTGTCTCCAGAAAGCAGGATATTGAAAACCAGAACCTTTCAGTAAGTGAAAGACTGTTACAGATTGACAATAATATTGTTCTCTATGTCTGTACAGGGTAATAAAAGTAATTAGCTTAATCTTTCACCCAGAAAAGATTAGATGAGAGATGAGGGGCATCTTTATAGTTTGCGGAGATAGTAAAGACTAAACCAGATTACTTAGGTGGGCTGTGGAAACTTCTGTGTTTTTACTAATAGACCTAGCTGTAGATATGTCTGTCAGAGGTCATCTAGCCAGGTATTTTTACTTCCCTCCCAGCCCTGGAGGTAGACTAGATTAGACCTCTAGCATAATCTTTTAGGCATCTTCAAGTCAAGACACACAATTTCTGTTTGTAAACCCCTTCATTTTCAAATACTTTAGTTTTCCTTTATATAGTTTAGAACAAAACTTCTAAAGTTTCAAAAAGCAAGATTTATTCAGAGGACTTCATAGGCAAACAGATTAGGAAAAGAAAACAGGTTATTTATTTTCTAGATCACCAGTTTATAGGCCAGTTTAAATTAGTAGTGTTCAAGGGCTGAAAGGAGTACAGTATTACCCAGTCTGATCTCTTGAATATTCCAGTACTTATTCCAGTACCTTTGTAGTAAGGCCAAGTAAGTGGTGTGCTTCTAGTTCCTAGTGGAGCAATTGTGATGGATTTGCAATACCAAAACAACATGATGACAGTAGACACAGAATCACACATCTCAATAGAAGCAAGAGAACACTGACAGCTTTGAAGCTACACTTCCAACTTTCCATACTAGAGCTAAAGAAAACTGGCAGTAGCTTAGCAGTCCTTTTTGAACAGTGGGAAGGTAGAGACCACCACTGCTTTTTCTGTGTGGAATCATTGTCGGGGGTGAATGATTCTGCATTTTCATTTCTGTAAGTACACAATCTTTCACTAGAAATGCTAAAAATGTTCTTGAACAAACCAAGGCCAGCATTTAACATAGGGCAATATACTGGACTCGTTTAAACCAAGGGACCTTTCTAGTGCACGTTGAATTACTACGTGATCTTCACACCTTTCACGTTTTCAGAAGTATAACCCACAACTTGTAAAACATCCAGGACATTGCTTCCTGCATGAAAAAAATACTAGCCAGCAATACAGTGATCGCTGGTTTTTTGTTGTACCTCTTACCCTTCAGAAGTCCTATCCTACTTGTCTTTTGACAAGCTGATATGAGGGAAGAGCCACAAGTCCATTATCAAAACAGCTCTTAAGAGAGCTCTGTAACTAAAAAGCCCACATTTCCTCTGTCAAATATGTCATTACCAACAAGGATTTTTTTCTCCCAGTTAGCTCAATTTAACTCAGTTTCTTAATTAACAGCACTGCATCTGATATTAACATTTAGCCATTAGGAATAAAACCCCAACCACACAGGTATTTTGTACTCAATGAAAGGCTGAACTAGTGGATGTAAGCATATTCTTACCTATGTTGACAGTTACAAGTATGTTACATTTGAACTTTTATAAGTTAAAGGGAACTATTTTCTTTTTGCTGTGACAGCTTTCAAGCAAAAATGTTACAGCAGTACTTGTTTTCATAAAAATAATAGGTTTCAAATGCATTTACAGTTAACTATGTGATGCTGTTTCTTAAAGGTTCTCTGCAGATGGATTTTAAGTGTAAAGAAAAACTACCGGAAAAATGTTGCCTATCACAATTGGAGACATGCCTTTAATACAGCACAGTGCATGTTTGCTGCTTTAAAATCTGGTAAAATTCAGGTACATTTTGCTGTTTCGACATTAAAAAACATTTATTTCTAAAGAAGTTTTATAATGATGCATCGTCCTGATTGCCACGGCAGTAACGGGGTGCTATTGCTAATGAAATCCACATATTTTTGCTGAAGGTTTCCAGCTTTAAGGGCTTGGTCCATGAAATTGCTGTCACCTTGTTATGAACCCAGTTTCAGTTAAATCCTCTGGAAATGATTAGGTAGATACAGTGGGAAAATCTCAAACACATGCGTGCTATGTCCTTTTTTAAAGTTAATTCTTATGCTACAAGCAAGTCAAAAAGGTGGAGAAGAAAAAGACTGACCCTCTTATAATATTCAACAGGAATTTAAGTGCAAACAGAGCTGAGTACAGCTGTAGACAAACGGTAGAATACTTTTGGAAATCAACATTTAAATGCTTATTTCAATGCTTTTGAACAATGCTTCAAGCTTCCACTTGAAAGACATACAAGATTCTTTTAAAAGACAACAGAATCTCTCTTCAGTGTAAACACTGCAGAGTTAGGTGATCCCCACAATATGAAAGATGCCAGTTCAAGAGTTTTCCAAACTATGGTTTTTGGTATTTTTATATATTCTTGAAGAAAAGAGAGTGTCTGTTTATTCTGTATTAACATGGTCCTTTACTCTGAGTACAGACCATTGGTATTAGTTGGTTTATAGTATTTTTCAGTAAACACTTCTGAGAGAATAAATAAATCCTATTTGTATACCAAAACCTAGTATCAATAATGCAGAGGTATTCCTTTCCTCTGAAAACTTGTCTCACAAAACACAAAGAACCAGCCAACCAAAAAAGACAAAAGGTGCTGGAAGAGACAAAAGAAAAGGCTTCATATTCCTCCTATACGGCGATGGCCATGGTAGTTTTGCTCTGTGTGTGGTCTAGATCTGATGATCTTGGTAGCTTGCTTGATATTTTTGGAATCCTGTCTGTCTCCATTGTGATTTCCATGAACTCCTTTATTCCTCACTACATTGGATTCACTCCACACTGATTTTCATGCCTTAGATTCTGGAGTCAGAATGGCATTGATCATAAGTCTCTAGTTTGAGGGGAAGACCACCTGACAGGGGACACATCTTCCTAGCAGAAACATAAAGTCATTCATTTCCAAGCTGATTTAACTACACTTCCAGAAAACAGATGTAAATCTACAGAAGTTGTATCTGCTCAAAGGAAACTTGGCTTTGATTGTACAGAGGGTGCAGGCCCCTGGTGGCAGTGCTGTCACTACCTGTTCTTCAAGTTCCTGAACTGGCTCATGTGCCTGTGGCTCTTGTCCCATTAGGAAATGTTGCATCAACAGTGCAGCTTTGTCCAGCTTCTGTTTCCTATTGGACAGAGGTAAATACATTTTCCATCTAATTCTGTTGAACAATATTAAAGATACGAAATAGTCACAAAGGAGAAACCACAACCTGCCCACTCATCCATTTTGGAGGTCCAGAAGAAATTCAAAATGAGGAGTCAGATAGTGGTTAATGTTGTTTTCCATGGGCTTTAAACGTCTGTTCACTTATTTGTCCAGTAATCAATGGAAAGTATGTAATTGTTTTTCCTTCTGATTATTCCAAGGACATTTTAGAAGGAATGTTTATACCTGGGGTGTAGCCTAACTCCCTTGAGGTAATGGAATAGCTGAGCTAAAAGTCATGGGGTCAGAATTTTAAATGGTTCCTCATGCTCTCTCTTCACTGTCAGGTAATATGCAAGCCACTTCCTCATATCAGTTTTCTCATCAGTATAAATAGCACTAGATGATGTCTCCATTGATGTCTGCATTGAGATGTAGGAGAATGATTATTAGTGTTCATCACAACTTATTCTCAGCATCCCATTTTATGTCCTTCTCCTCCTTGGGCTAGAACTATATCTGCTGTACAGTAAAGCCAAGACAGCAGATATAAAACATATTGTGCAAAGTAAATCACCACCACAAAGCTAACTCACTTACTGTGTTCCTGTCTACATACAGAGCAAACTGACTGATTTAGAAACCCTGGCTTTGCTGATAGCAACTCTAAGCCATGATTTGGATCACAGAGGAGTGAACAACTCTTACATACAGAGGTAAGTCTGAGAGAAGTTAAGTAAAAACAAATGAATACCAAAATCACAGGGCTAAATTAAGTACAACCTATCTGTCTTCATAATGCGAGGCTGTGCAAAGGAGCAGGTTTTTAACAAAGTAGTAAGTGCAAGAGCAGCCAGAAGCATTCAAGAGTCCACAGCAAAGATGCACAACCCCTGTTGCTGACTAATTAAAACGGCAGATGAAGCCAACTCTTCGTAGGCTGTGCAGGGGTAGCATCTTCAAGCTCCTGTTTCAGAAGTCACATCCTCCGTTTCCCATGCAGTGACAGCAAAAGGTCCCGGGTGCTAAGGGACAACTTGTAGGAAATGTGGAGCTTTTCAGGTTTCTCCCTGCCTAGCCAGCTGTTGCCTGTTTAGTCTCTGAGCTGAGATCCACAGCTCTCTGATACCAAGGTGTCTCCCTACCATCTTGAACTCATGTTTTTGTAGAGTTGTAAGTAGCTTTGGATAAGTTACATATTTAAAATCACATTACAAATGCATGACTGCTTTATTTGGTATTATCTATGCTCTGCAACTTTGACCAGTTCTAGAATTACAGAGAAACTTCTACAACGTAAAAAGTCAAAACATACTTTGAAATATTTTTACTAAACATTTTATTTTGAGGTTATCAAAATAGGGCATCATAAAATTTTCTCCATATTTTGATTTTTAACTAAAAATACTTAGGTTTTTTATAATCTATCAGTAGTTTCAGATCTGCTCAAAATGTCTTTTTCGTTGAATTTAGTATTCAAGTGAAGTATAATAATCTTTCCTTAAATAAATAGCTTGAGTTAAAAACCGCGGTGTAATATGATTACTGTGATTTGGCAATGTGTCCTGATCTGACCAGAGATGAGGAAAAGACACCCAGAAGTGCATGCTTCTATCTCTTTCTGGGAGAGTGGCCTGCTGATTTGACTGTGTGGAGTAAGATACCAAGGGAGGAAAGGTTTGTCTTAGGCTGAGAATACTGAAAGGCAGAAAGCAAGTAAACTGAAGCAGAATTCCACCCGTTCATACAGATGTGTTCAGGATACCACTAAGACTGATGTGTAAAGCAAATTAAAACCAACCAAAATCCCCAAAACTGAAAGAGTAACTACCTTCTAGTTTCTTACTAGGGGATTCCAGCAGTAACTGCAACCCTGCAGTGATTGGAACCAGTTAGCTATTTTTTGCTTTATTTATTTAGAAACACATTTCCTGGAAGACATCTGGAGATGCGTCATCTCCTCTCAGAAATGTCCTGGGAAAGTATCATGGACAGCAAAGCCTAACATCTGCACATGCTGCAAAGCGGCAGCGATTACAGCTTAATAATTGGTTTGCAATGGAAAGTCCCATGGATTTTGTTTTTTAAATCCCTCATTCCATGAAAAGCTAGCTTTCTAGGAATGGATCCCTTTTGTTTCTGAAGTATCGTGTGGATACTTAGCATATAGTTCTTTTCTTAAGCAACAGGGTTTCAAGAATTAAAATGATCCTGGTAATAGAAATTACAGGAAAGAAACTGCTGAAAGGTCTTTTGGTAGATAGGCTGAGGGTTTTCTTTTTCTTCCAAACCCACATGTAAAGTAGGCAAGCCCAGAGTATGAATAGTGCATAACCAGACCACTGTGTTCAGAAGGCAGTGGTGTCCTTTAGCTCAGCGCAGTGGTTTAACAGAAATGCTGTGTACTACAGTAGTAGGACCTGAGTTTATTTCCAGCACTTGTGTCTTCCCAGACAGGCAGGGTCTGTAAGTACCGAGCAAGCTCTAGTTTGGTGCAGAACTTGGGAAGATAAACTAAGGTATTTCTCATGTATTTCTCTCTTCAGTCAGGATGAACTTTAGGGAACACGGTATGCATCCCACTGAAGGCAATGGGAATTTTCACCCAGCGTGCATTGGCACCGTACTACGGTTTGCTTCCCTCCCAGAAACATGCAAGCAAATGTGCTCTATATGCCTTTTGCAGTGGTCTCAGAGGAGGTACTGGGCAGTCAGCCCATAATCCTCAGGGGCTTGCATCCTTTAATCTCCCTTTCCACGTTTCAGTTTGCATCTTTTTCTCCACATTTTTGTGCTGCTGAAATTCCCAGAGTCTCATCTTAGAACTTTTATTGAGTCTCTGTGTGCAGTCACTTTATACACGGACCCAGTCCTGCAGCTGCTAATTCATATGAATGATCCTTAACCATACAAAAAAGTCCCAAGAACTGTATGCTAGAGAACAATTTCTGACATGATTAAACATTTGTAGGCCAGATTATAAGAGTAATGGATTCAGGATCAGCACCCAAAGAGACTTGCAAAAGAATCCAGATTTATCTGAAGAGATGACGGAAGCAACATGGGACCAGGGTCTGAAAATGAAGATACAGTAGCAGAAATGAAGAATGTTATGTAATGAGGAACAGGGAAAATCAGAAACCCTCAGAGAGGAGAAGTTTAGATGTGCTTTATCTAGAGCTACTCAAACAGTAAATTCTGTTTTCTGGACTAAGGTCGCTTTAGATTCTGCACTGGCACAGTTGGTTTCATGCTGGTTTTCTCTGCCTGTCGTACAGCCAACGTCTTGTTTCCCTTTTGGATTTTACCCTGGGCATAAGATAGGTAACGATATTGCAGTAGTTGGTCATGAAGAGAGTGGTGATGAATGAAGTACCAGTACAGTTCCTAATACTGGAAAATTACTTGATCAACAATTTTGGGCCCTGCAGAACAGTCCACTGAGGTCAGCATGAAATTCACCATGGATATCAGCAGGCTTCAGATTCGGTCTGCATTTTACTCACAAGTTTAGTAGCTGAACTGACTGAATATGTGAGGCAGGTGTTTAAAAATGTGACAAACCCCAAAACCATCACTTAAATTTTGCTTGTGAATGAGTCCTTGCTGCCTTCCCCTTTCATACGAGAACTTTCACTCTTCATACAACCTCGTATTACATTCTCGCTCCTTGTGTGCAGCTGGCCTCTACAGATAACAGAAGGCAGAAAAGTAGAGCTGTCAATGCTCTGAAAAGCAACAGCATTGTCTTTCTGCCTTTACACCCCCTACATTCTTCCAAATATATTTGCTTTGTTAGGGAATTCACAGAGAAAGGGGAAAGGAAGTGGTTAAGAACAAACCTGGGTGGGTTGGGATAACAGTTAATGAGAAAACAACACTAAAAGGGAAGTCATTTCTAGACTGGTGTTATGTTTAATTTGATTTCTTAATCTGATCGGTCTTTTTACTCTGCAGAAGTGAACATCCACTGGCTCAACTGTATTGCCACTCAATCATGGAGCATCATCATTTCGATCAATGCCTTATGATCCTGAATAGTCCAGTGAGTGCCACATTTTTGTGTACGGCGAAGGAAACTATTCCCGAATTTGCTTCTTATTTTTAGCTTTTGGATAGATTCCCACCCTTCACATTCCTAAGTGATCTTTATTCCTTTTTGGGTAAAGAATGCAAATGAAGCAGCTTTGAAATCACCCTTCCATTGCCGAATGCCACCAAACTTCAAATGTTGCTTGACAAGGGAAGCCTTGCTAATATCTTTCTGAGTGCCTGCTTCCTTGGACCAAAGGAAACAAAAGCCTTTGTTGCCATTTTCATGACCTCTTATGAACCACCAAACAAACCCAAGTCCTTGCTCTCATTTCAAAAAACATTCTGGCCTACACGTACACAAAGCAGTCCTGATGAGACCAAAACAAACACTGCTAATGTTGACATTCCAAAGTGAAGCCAAACCTAAGTAAATACGTGAGTAAAACAAAGTTCTTCTTGGTTTATATTATTAACTAATTCTGAAGTATAGGCAAGTTGCTATTTTACCAGCTCCATAGTGCTTTGGTTTAACAGCGGGCTGCTGAGCTTATATTTCTATGTAAATGTAATAGAATTTAATTGTTATTTATGTTGCTTCATAAAAGGAAAGTATTTCCATTTCTGTAGGTGTATAGGCAGGTACTAGAAGCTGTTGTAGTTCCTCCGCTTCAGGGAAGGATCGGGAGGAAGATGAGAGAGAAATGCTACAATACGGCTAGCAGCCAATTTAATTTTGATGAATGGAATGCACTCAAAGGCTCCCAAGTTCTGCTCTGCTTGGAGTTTTGTTTGTAACAGTCGCTTAGGATGCTGTTGCTGCGCAGCTTCCTGCCATTCCTCAGAAAGACTGGAGTTTTTAAACTGGGGAATGTGCAAAAGGAGGCAGGGCAAAAGAATGACATCGGATATGAGCAAGCAACTCATAATCCGTTAGTATCCAAGAGACATTTTAGCAAACTGGTGTGCTGCTGCCCATTTTACTAATAGCACTGGCTTCTTTTCTTGTCTGTAACAGGGAAACCAGATTCTCAGCAGCCTTTCCATTGAAGAATACAAGGCCACACTGAAAATGATAAAACAAGCCATTCTTGCCACAGACCTAGCACTATACATAAAGTAAGTCGGAGGCCAGTTTGGCTGCATAGTCACTGCTGGATGTTTGAACTGTGTCAGCATGCTGCAAAAACTTTTGTTTTGACTTCCTTAAAGGAGAAGAGGAGAATTTTTTGAGCTTCTAAGGAAGAAGCAATTTAATTGGGAAGATCCTGCACAGAAGGAGCTATTTTTGTAAGTAAAAGCAGAATGAAGTTGTCAGTTAATATTATTAGGTACCTGATTTTCAATGCCACGTTGCTGTGAATTTCATTAATACCAGCAGAGCTGTGTGCTCTGGGCTTGTACAAACTGGCGCTAGCACATAGTGGCCAGTGGCCAGTCACTGAATGACTCCCTGGGTCTAAATTACAAACTCTGCAGCCTGTACAATAAACTTTGTTAAGTAGCACATGGAGCTCTGTGAACGTTTCTGTTCTTCCCAGGAGAGCGTAGGGTTCCTGCCTATGTAGCCTGTTCTTTTGCTGTGGGTACTTTATACTTCAATACTGAATATTGAATTGTTGAAACTAATAGCTAAAGATTCAGGACAGGCAGCTTGTTTTGAAGCAGGGAAGAGAACATTAAGAACAGAGACACATTGTAATGCACAGCTACAGAAAACCAGGCTTACATAGGCTTCCTTGGAAGGAAAAGATGCTCTATTTCAAATTCAGTGCCTTTAAAAACCAATCTAATTTAGTCATGTTTTATATCTATTCTTATTCCAGTTCTTGGCCCTCATACTGTCAATAAAATGGCAGTCACGGCTAGCGTCATAAATAAATAAATGTGATGTCTGTCCTGTAGCAAATAGAATGAAACAGTTCATTTGATGTGAATCCACTGAATAAGCTGATCCAGCTTTGCTCATTTCTGCATCCTCATTTCACAAAAACAGTCAAAGTCTGCTGCAGCACTGAGCCTTGGACACCTTTGTAACTTCACTTTAACTTAACTTGTTTCTTTGACGTCCCTTGAAATTTTACATTGTTTTATTGATCACTTGGCTTGGTGGCTTCATTGCATAGCCTTTTTTTCTGTTGTTTTTTATTTGTTTCTACAGAGCAATGCTGATGACTGCCTGTGATTTATCAGCCATAACCAAACCATGGCCAGTTCAGCAACGGGTATATACTTCATTTTAAGAGTTGCTAAATACAAACACCGCATAACAGCTTCCGCTCCTTCCATCCAGTCCTTATTGCAAAAGCAGTAGTGGAATGCTTAGGAAGTACTCCTTCAAAGTGCTGTATGTGGGCTGAAGACTTTCTCAGGTCTTTGTAGCAGGATCTGTGCATTAGCTATGTCACCATGTTAGCAGTAACCGAAAGGTGAATCAGGAATCTTTGTTCTTTCCAACATTTCTGTGTTACTAGAAGGCAATAGTCAACTGATACACCACCTTAGTATCCATTGACCTTTTTCTGTGTTGATCACTGCAGCTGATATCAGTAGTAAGATACCTATGTGTCATTTTATTCACTTAACTTTGTCAGAGTAAATGCCAGCACAACCAAGTGTTTGGTTTGTGTACACATGTATGCGTGAAGAACTCTAAAAGCTAGTTGGCAAGCTGGAGAGTTTCATTATGGTGGGTCCCAATTCAATATATCGTAAGGAAAGACAGGAAATAATAGTTTTGGTTGTAGTTTTTAGTTGTAGGTAGCTAGTGAACTTTTAGGGCTCTCAATGTGTGAAATCTCTTACAGATTGCTGAGCTTATAGCTACTGAATTCTTTGACCAAGGAGATAAAGAGCGGAAGGAACTCAACATAGAACCAACAGTAAGTGGCAAAGGCATGCATAATCACCTCTTTCAAAATGGCCTCTACAAATGGCACTTCACATCATTACTTTCAAAAGCAACAATTTCTCCACTGACCAGAATACAGGGCCAGCTCCTTCCTAGTAGTCACTTTTCTTCTGTGGCTCTCAAACACCGTGTGGTGTTATCTCTGAGCCAGAAGAACAGACTGCATTATTCCTTCTAAATCAGTACTGTCTAGGAAATACATTCCTAAATTGGTACCTGTTTGCAAGCTATGGAAACCCAGTAAGCCTGTCTATTTGTCTACCTATTTGGGCTCTGTCATTCCAAAGACAATCTCCTAAGGCACATCAGGCAGTCAAAGTACCTCCATTGTAACAAATGTGCTGATACCTTGCTGTGCATGTTAAGGTGCCACTTTTTAATTGCAGCCTTTCTCTTTGGTTTTGGCTAGGGTTTTATTTAATGCATTTAAACACAGAGCTTGTTTGCTTCTTATCTGCAGGATCTAATGAACAGAGAGAAGAAAAATAAAATTCCCAGCATGCAGGTTGGATTCATAGATGCTATTTGCTTGCAGCTGTATGAGGTATGATGCGTAAGCAAGAATTGCAAATACCTAAATCCAGAACTGCTCACTGTAGCCTGTGACAGATGCAGATTTAAAATTAGAATAAAAATAATGTAGAAAACTACTCCCTTACCTAAAAAAGGTTGTTGGGTTGGGTGTTTTCTTGTTTTCTTTTTTTTTTGTTGTTATATATGCCATATGGTTCATTATTCAATTGAAGAAATTCTTACTTTAGCATTTATCATTAATGGTATATTTGTCTGATTAATGCATTTTGATATAAGAACATGCTGCCTCTTACAGCTTTCAGTGTATTACTCTTGTCATCTTGTCTCAAAGCCTGACTTAACTGGAACAGCACATGGCTGACAGTGTCTGGAATTTTACATAGATTCACAATATGCCAGCTTGTGTCCTAACCCAACAGATAAGTGACAGTGACTTACCTACAGGGCAGAGAGCACTAAAGAGGATGGGGAGCCTTATGGGGAAGAAGTGGCAAAACCAGTAACAGCACTGGTAAATTCAAGGAAGGGGCTATGGTTTGAGCTGATCCAGTGTTTTGTTTCTTTTGACTGGCGTGCAGGTAGGGAATATTACCTGCTTACACAGATTTTTGTTGTCTTTCGTAATAAATGGTAAAACATATACACAACTTCAGTGTTACTTTGAAAATGAACAAGCAAACAGTTCACTCACCCAATATTCAAATGCTATAAAAACAAACAATAACAAGGGTTGTAATGACAGCCTTTTCAGTTTCCTTCACTTTCCTCCAGTCAGTGGGAATGTGACACACAGCACAAACATAAATGAGTTCCCAGTACAGCACTGCAAGTATATGACTTACCATGTTGTTCAGAGTAGGTCAGGCCCCAATGAATTGAAGTTTTGTGGCTTGTGTTAGCTAGCTGATCAGTGCAGTTGAACTGAATGTATCTCCAACTCTACATTTTAAGTGAAAAAACAAAAGCAATGTGTTTCATTCTATTTTTTTAATTGAAAAAGTACCATTTAGCATTTCTAAATGCTGTTTAGATATATACAGATAATTAAAACAGGAAAACTACAGAGATGTCAGCCCTATTCTTCCTATTCTTGTAGTATAAATGAACAATAATTCAATTAGGTCTACTGGAACTAATGCAGCAGCCTATAAAACCAAAAGGATCTATGGAGATTTATGCAAGCTGGGAACTCATTAGGGTCTGTATCTAAAGTTAACAGGAGAACTAGACATTGCTACCTCAAGTTACGTCAGCAAGAATTGCATGTGAAATTCTGACTGATGTTATATTTTGTATAGTGACCAGCAGAGGGGCCAGAATTCTTCTCTGTGTACTTTGCAGTTGGTCATAGTAATTACAGAATCAGTGGGCTCAAACTATCTTTCCATGCCTCAGTGCAATCTGCACTAGTGCCAGGTAATTTTGTTCATGTTTGCTATGCAGCAGGAAGTCTTCCTTGAAGTTTAAAATACGTGTTAATTTTCAATTAAATATACACTTCATATTTAATTCATTCTGATCTCTCATGGTAATCCTTAAGAACACTTACTTTGTTGTCAAATTTAATATGTTTTGCATATTCTTGATTTATTTCAGGCCCTAACACATGTGTCAGAGGCCTGCTACCCTTTACTGGATGGCTGTAGAAAAAATAGGCAGAAATGGCAATCCTTAGCTGAACAACAAGAGAAGAATCTGATTAATGGAGAAAGCAATCAAGCCAAACGGAATTGAGATGCTGATGTAACAACCACAAGCTTGAGGTCACATAGAGAACATAGTAATAGGGGAGTTCTGCATTTTGCTAAACACTGTATGAATTTGGTTTATGTTTTGCCACTGCTGTATTATTTTTCCACATTTCAAGATATAGCATGACCACGTATGTGCCAAGGTTATACAAAGATAGCGTGTTTCTTTTATTACATCTGATGGAGATGGAAAAAGACCTGCAAGGGTATTTTTTGCTACCTTATTCTGCAAGAAGGTACGAGTGCAGTTACTCGACTGTCCCCAAGAACCTATTACCTTACAGATGTATATAGTTGTTTAGTGGTCATGTCGTGGCCAGTATCTTAAAGACTGTTGCATTTCACATCTTTTTTCCTCTTCCAGTCTTGTTGCATTACATTATAAAAGTAATGAGCAGTCTTGCCTTTTCTCTTCCCAGAGGTTTAGAGGAAGGACTGGGACTACCTCTGGGGAGCCTAATCCAGTATATACTATGCTAACTTCTTTGAAGAAATGAAAGTGGGCTTTAGAGTGAAAAAGGCCCAGACACTGTGCACCCAATAGGTTTTTTTCACACTAGAGAAATACCTTAGCAAATGTCTTACATTTAGAGAAATTAAAAAACCCCCAAAACGTGTGAATTACTAAGCAATGGGGGTCTTAGGAACTTTGTGGTAGGAGTGTCATAAATATCCATGAAGAATGAAAATTACTTGAAGGTCAATGAAATGTCACAAGATAACCGACAGCTCTCATAGAAAGCTGCAAGAAGCACACAGAGGAATGGAAACTAAACAAGGTAGTTTTTATATGCTGGTTTTAACTTCCTTTGGAAGTTGAATTTAACATCATCGTAAACAACAGACTGAATCATGGGCAGGAATAGGAGAAGAGAATGTAACTGCAAGAGCAGAGATTAAAGAGATGAATCAGAATGATGCAGAAATGGTGACACTTCTGGTGACTATCAGTGACTGATTCTTGAGACCAGTGCTATTATGAAATGGCTATGACCACTCTAAGTTTTATGTTAACATATTTTAAAAATCATTTTTAGCATTAATGTTAACAATGATCAATCACAATACCTTAAAGTAACAGGAGAAAAAGAATACTGAAAGCAAAACCAGCCAAGAGTGCTACAGGGATTTGCCATTTTTATTTGAGCCATTAATGTTCAAGAAAGGTAAGAAATCTATCGACTTGCACTAGCAAAAAAAGGTAACATTGGTATTTTATTTAAATGAAGATGATTAATAAAAATTGTCTTTAATTGGGAGGCAATTCAAGATAATATACACATTAGACCGACCCAAGGTACAAGGTATTCCAACAGTCTGCAGCATTTCTGCCAACCTAAGTTATGTGCCACTAATCAAATCCTATGGCAAATTTCCTTAATGACTACCAATACTATTTACTTACTATTATATTATGCAATATTATTGCAGCTGAATTTGGGAAAAAAAAATCTACTGAGTACTTCTCATGATTTTCCAGATTTTTAAAAAAATAATGGAATTAAACAATAACAGACTTCTAGGGCTACTGCTATGCAGTGCTCCACATGTGTGCTTATATGCACACACAGTATAGGGTACGTATGTGGTATGTCATAGCTTTTGAGAAAAATGACAGCAGCCTGCCCTCCCAACACACTCCCCAGAAAGAAGGTTTGTGGTACTTCTTGACAAACAGGAAACCTTTGCTTCAGGATTTGCATAGTCCTTGTATATTCTTTTCCTTAAATGCTTGAGATACTGAAATGTAATTATTACGGTAACTGATGAGATACATATTTAATATAAATATGACTAAAGTGTATGTATATAAAGGTGTATTCTAGCTAGTACAGTTGAGACTAGTAATTCATAGTGACAGCATGGCAAATCAGCTACAGTGATACTACAGTGTAGTGACATGCCATTTCCATTAAGATCCCAGCATTTCTTTGCTATATTGTGTGTTCAGCAAACCTCTAGTATGACATGAATTTATAGCTACTACAAAGAAGTGCTGGGCTCATACCTGTGACTTGAAAAGAATGGACATGATGTTGCATTTTTTCAAAGGTTCACATAAAATTAACAGTTCTGCATTATGTGCATATATCTAATTACATATCTGTACACATTTATCCCACAGAATCTCTTCCACTACCAAAGATTGGAACATACATAGAAATGTGGTTCCTAGCAAACGAACCATTTAGATTTCATAATACCTGCAGATATCTTTACAAAACCAAACCCTTTAAACTGTTGTTTTGAGACCCTTAAAGCATAGGCTGCTGTGCTCAATAAAAATTTCAGAGTGATCCAGTTCTTCATCTAGCGTCTCACTTTGCCTGAAGGCAGAGTCAGAGTACGCTGCTTTTGTGTTAGCTTCGTGTGAGCTGTTTGCAGAAACCGATCAGTCCTTTCCTAATGTAGGTAAGTGACAAGAAAAAGCCGGGTTGTTTTCTGCCTGGAATTCACTGCCTTTAGAATTCAACGTTTTCAAACGGAGCTCATGGATTACAGCCATACAGCTGCCATTAATTTCATTGTTAGTTTTTTGTCAGCTCTCAAATATATTCTCCCCAACTTACATTGTCTACCTAAAGCAATCAGTGTGGATCATACAAGAAACAGCTGCAGTGGAGTTTAAGTCCATTAGAGCCACTGTGAAATTTGATATTTAAGTCTTTGGGTACAGGATTTGTTCCACTAATTTGTAATACTCGTCTCAACGAAGACTTCTCAGTCAGTAGCCTATTTATTCTCAGACATGGACATCTTTTCTTTAAGTCAATCCACAGCACAGTTTAATGCTTAAAGTACACTTCGCTCTGTGCTTTGGTTCCCCTTCTGAAAAAATTACTTGTCATATGTATTAACATACAAAAAATAACCCTACTTCTTCTAAATAAAATTACAGTGAGTCTCTTAAGCTGTTGTAGTACCTCTTTTCCAACAATCCAATCCAGTATTGGCTGTAGAATGTCTAGGTTTTGTATTATCTCACACAATGACAGAACAGAGGGATAACATAATACAATGTTGATTTTGGAGATGGTATTGACTTTTCATTAGCAGCACTTTATAGTTAAGAGCAGACTCCTATCTTGACAGAATACGAGTGGGCTAGTGATAAAAGTGAGTACTCTTTAATTTATGAGCAACTGATCTTTCTTTAGAAGAGAGGACTGAACCCTCATTTCATGCATCACCTCCAGCAACTGTATGCAGGTAAAGATAAACTGTTGAACTCCAGTTCAATGCACTTTAGCTGGCAGTGGCACAGACTATATCAGAACACTGTCCAATTTCTACATAAGATTACTACAAAATTACTAGGTAACTGAATTTCCAACCCATTATGCAGAAGGATTATGAAGAGTCAGCCCTAGCCCCTTAAAATTAGGAGATGTTGCTCAGGTCATCTGATTTGTGCCCCTTACAATTATTCACAAGAAGATAGCAGATGGAAAAAATGCTTTGCTCATAATAAGTTCATACATGTTTTAAGGTTTTATAGAGACCTAGTATTTCAGGCAAATTTCTACATTAGCTTTAGTTAAGAGGCTTGGCTCTGTGACACTGTAGTTTCTTCTTCATATCAGAACACATGCAGTTTATATTCCACAAGGTTTCAGTTTTATTTCACAGTTCCTGCTGTACTTCTTCAGGGACTTGCACTACTTTGAAAGATCACAGAATCACAGAAAGGTTAGGGTTGGAAAGGACCTTAAGATCATCCAGTTCCAAACACCTTGCCATGGCCAGGGACACCTCACACTGAACCATGTCGCCCATGGCTCTGTCCAACCTGGCCTTGAACACTGCCACAGATGGAGCATTCACAACTTCTTTGGGCAACTTGTGGCAGTACCTCATCACCCTCGCGGTAGAGAACTTCTTCCTTATATCTAACCTGAACTTCCTCTGTTTCAGTTTAAACCTGTCCCCCCTTGCCCTACTGCTACAGTCCCTGATGAAGTCTGCCTCTCTGGCATCGCTGTAGGCCCCCTTCAGATATTGGAAGGCTGCTCTGAGATAAGCGTGATCATTGAAGCTTGAATAACAAAATCAGTTTGGCCAGAGTATGACAAATGACAAGGACTGGATTTTTTGGTTTGGATTTTCACAGGAACAAGAAACATGACAGAATCTGGCCTGGTAATCAGTGCCACCTGCTAAATGCAGCAAATTGTGACAGCAGGGTATTTTTATAATTGCTAGATGAATGGAAATTGCACAGGAAAGCTTATTTTCCACATTTTGACAATGCTATATAATATTTCTGCTACAATATTAATATAATAAATAATATTTCCGCTTTCACAGCATGAGCTTATCATGCCAGGGCCTAAGGCATGCTCAAATGCCCATTTGAAGTCAATTAGTCCCATGTAGGTCTGTGGGAGTTTGACTGAGCTGTATACAAGGTGATGAAATGGGTCAAATCCGCCTTTTTTTTACCTATAAAGAGGGACCGAACTCTTACCATTGGTAACATCTGCCTCACCTGTTCTTTGCTGTATTCAGCTGTTATTGCTGATGCCTGAGGTACCTTGCAGATGTAACTGGAGTTAGAATTTGAGCCCTCTATTTATTCACATGGCAGACATCTGCATGTGTCTCAAAGAATGTAATGTGAAATGCACTGTAAATAGTTTGAATATACATTTCTATTATAGTTTAATAAAAATCTAAATCACAGTCACTAGCCACTCAGTTTGTCTACTTGTACTCTTTTTGAAAACATTTGAACAAATAGAGTGTTTTTTGTACTAGGTTAAGGGGGTTTACTCTGCATATTATGTTTTGCCTTTAAGCAATATTAAAGTCTTCTGAATGCTATGAGGTCTTACTTGCTTCTGTCCTATGACTGCTTAGTAAAACTAGTTACATAAGAGAATCATTAGTATTTACTGTACTGCTGAAAGAGAATACAGTCAGGTTATTCTCTAGGGTCAAACTGTTACTTACTGTACCACTGAAAGAGAATATAGTCAGGTTATTCTCTAAGGTCAAACTGTTGCTGATTTCTTATTTCTTCATTCTTATCTTATTTCTTCATTCTTGTCTTTGTACTGTTTTCATGCTTTTTAGGACAATGTCCAATTTTAGTGCTTGTTAAGTAAGAGTATTGAGGTTGCATTTTCAACAAAACATTGTTTCCTGATTCAAATAATTGCTTGTGTAAATGTGTATTTTATAATACCTTCTCTCAGTCCTAGAAATCCAGAAGAGAAAAACTTTACTGTTAATATCAAGATACTTATAACTCAGTACTACTTAAGTAAGTGAGCCAGTGGTACAGTACTTCTCATTTAAAAACATCAAAAAATTATTCACTGCTTCTAACCACCAGAGAGCACTGCAACTACACTTACTGGCTGTCACAAACCAGTTTATTTATTGGAGAAGTAGAACTAGCAAATACAACTGTTACACAGATCCATCCTCTTACCCCAAGTATCAAGTATTCCTGGAGTAGCATGTAAGAGAGATGGAAATAGTCAACCCCATGCCTTTAAGCAAAAGTGTGACAAAGCTATTTCTGACAACAAAAGCCTTACCCTGTGTGTGCTGCTGATCCTAGAAGTAATTCTAGACCAATAGGTTTCCTGGCAATTTCTCTTCTTGCCTATTAGGTTCTCCACACCAACACTTCTGGCTTTTTTAGCTGTAGGCAAAACCAGAAAGTATGTACATCCCTGACAAACAACAGCCTCATTCAAAAAGTTATGAAGGGCAGATTTAGTTCCGCACAAAACACAAGCACTGCTTGCTTGAACCAACTGCAGTTTATGAGAGCAACTGAACAACTGCCTGTGTATATCTACATTGATCAGGTCATCGTTCGCTGTTGGGACTACAATCTTTCCAGCCCACTCACCAACCTAGTCATGCTCCTGCTTCGTCTTGCTGAATGTCTGAATTCATTTGTGAGAAGCGGTGCGGTTTTCAACAGGAGTACTAATACCTTTCTTCCACAGCCCAGAAAAGAATGTAACCTTAAAAGAGGGCGTTTTTATTGAAAAGGTGAAAAAGAGTATTACACTTGGTCCTTCACGTCTTGCACAACTATAATACCTTCCTAACAAATGGAAAAGACAACAACTCATCCCTCCAGCCATATTTTTAGTAACAGTGGTGACAGCTATTGCTGACATTCATTTCAATTCCTGTGAAATCTCACCCTTGAAGACTCTCCAGAAATAATCCAAACGTGTGAGTTGTTACAGTAATTAGCTTTAGGATCTGAAGTTATGGAATGCGACAGCCATTGAGATTTTGAGCCCTTCAGAGGAGTGGCATTTCTTAGCCATATGCACAACTTTAGGATGGTGATTTAAGTAAGTTGGAACATACCACATGTTATAAGCACAGTAAATTCTCACTTCCATATTTACAAGCCATAATTTCTTGAAATGCCTGGCTGCATGTTTTCCCCCCATTATTTCAAAGCTCGTATTTTATTTAAGACAGAAATTTAGTTTTACACTTCCTGAAAGACTGAACTGTTCTCTTAACAGCTGCATTTTCTGTTCCGAATCTGTGCTATCAAGTAAAGATAAAACCCTCTTTCCTGCTGAAATAGGATGATCAGTTTAAGCGATAGCCTGCTACTGCCCACCCAGTGGTTCATACTGGCTGATAAGCAGATTTACACTTTAATGATGTCTATCATCAAAGATCTTTAACAATAACTAGTAGTAAAATCCACACACGATGCATTCACATATAGGCATTAGTTCACAAAACTTTTTTGTAGCAGTTAACTCACTGGCACATTATGATATATACAGCTTTTTAATGGAAGGGAAATTTATTTTACAGATATGTAGAGGGATCAAATTGATCAAGAGCACATACAAAGCCTCTTTCTGAGCTGGAAATAGAGCCAAGATCTTGGTATCCATTCTGCTTTTATATGAGATACTAAACAAATGTTTTGTTTTGAAGACATATTTTCCTTTTGGATATATAAATATTTAAATATCTAAGCCATATAAAGTGCTCTCTTGCTATGATGCTGAGCTCAAAAGAACTCTGAAGCTTACAGGTGAGATAAGATTCAAGTCAGTAATCCAGATAATCACAGTATTTGGTGGAATTTGCAGCTATATGATAATCAAGTGTATAATCAGCAAATAGCTGTGCTGAAATGAACTACAGGCCCAGTTCAAATTTTGGAGAAACCAAAAAGACTGATGAAGACTTTCTGTACTGTACATCATTAGCTCATTGGACTATAACTCAGTCCTACACTTTGATCACTTTCCATATTCTGAACTAAAAGAAACCACTAAATGTGCCTGCTATTATTTGGCTAGAAAATATACATTTTAATACCTTAGATAAACCTGACACAAAGCACGCAGGTCAACCAACATACCAGTCTCTATGTGACAAGTGACAAATGACAAATGGCACTAATACTCAGAGATTAATATAACCTTTACTGGAAAAGCATGCTTGTCTTTGTTGGCAATTCACCACTGTCACCCTCTTTTCATTAAAACTAGGTTATATCCTACTATTCCAAGTAATCCTAGGATTCACTTTAACGCGCAGTAATGGATGGAGTAAATACCAGAGTTGTAACCGCTTTAAAAACCCCCTGCATTTTGCTTCTAGGTATGCTAACCTGGAGTTTACTAGCTCATGCACTTCAGTTCTGTTCAATAATCAACTCTCAAAACCATGCAGCACTTTATGGATCAGAGCCACTACACAGGAGTGTATACAGACAGTTAAGTTTTAAGATTCACAGCCCACTACTAACGAATCAGAGAAATGGATCGATACTCACTGGAAATTCCTAAATAACCTTCAAATGTTGAATCTTCATGTTGAGCAGCATCTAGGAGATTCTCCTTGATGGAAAATGAAACCAGAAACTCGGCAAACGGGCAGCTGGGGTAGGACAAAATCTAGCTCAAGTATGACCTAATCCTGCCGCACTACAACACAATTAAAATATGTACTTTGAAATGATTCACCCAAGAGATGGCATTAGTTCCACTGAGCTCCTTGCTGCTAGGCCACCCATAGCTATGCTAAAGTTGGCTTTACTGCCCAACTGTTTAAAAAACAGAATTACCTATGTATGATATCAACAGAAATTTAAGTATTGTGGTTTAAATGCTTCACACTAAGGGATCCTGAGAATTGGAATGGTTTAACTGCCCAACCATTTTTGCAATCCATCCCAAGACATACAGAAGAATCACGCAGTAGAAAACATGCATAAAAAGACAGACAAATCAGTTCACAGCTACCAGACAGAAATATCTGCATGATTTTGACAGGGATTAATCCCTTTTTAATATACGATATTATATATAATGATATTTACATAAGCATATTATGTTTATGCTGGAATCAGGCCTTAACCACTCTATGGTAAAGCTGAGTTTTGGCTGAGATCTACCGTCCTGGTTAATTTTAAGCAGAACAACTTGAAGACAAATCACAAAATAAAGTGGATAGATGAATATAACGCACTACAAAAGCATCTTTTGTCACCCTGATCTTTGGACCCTCATTGTCCATTCCCATCATGATACAGGTTGGCGCGATTACCACAGACTGGCATGATCAGATTAGCATGACCATATAAGTTAATTATTTATTTTTACCCGCTTCATTTAAAGATCAAACTTCAAAGTTAAAAAGTTTGTCTGCTTTCAGTGTTCTCAAGTTTGCACGATGAAGAAAGCCACAAAGCCAATAATACACACCCTTAGCTTTTATGACGTACATGCAACCAGAAACACTAAACCCCAGGTTTTTCAATGCACCATCTAAGCAAACACTGTAGTTTTTAAAGCCACACAAGGAAGACATAGACAGAAGGAAAAAAGACTGTGGCATATTCCAACATTAAACAAAAAATACTGTAAATACAATATTAATTATGATTTTAGAAGGAAACCCAGCTTTTATAGGAACTTGAAAGAATTCTGAGTAAACTGTGTATCATATGATTCTGGTAAGACAACTGAAGTCAAATTTGATTGTGTTAATAGTCCTAAGTAACTCCTGCAAATTGTGAGAGATTAAAAAGATGGCTGCTTGTTCTGGCACTGACATTCCAACAGACCTCAGAGAAGAACAGTTCTTTATCCTGTCAGTGCTACACCAACATAGAGACACCGTGAAGCTCATAAATACTGACAACCTGTGGAGATTCCTACTTAGCTGACAGATCTATGGGGCTGATCTGAACAGGATCCTAAGGATTCATACCCAGTGAAAAGAAATGGTAAGGAAAGGAAAAATGGGAGAGAAATGGAGCAACAAGTTTTGATGTAAAATTTAGGATCCAGCCACTTGCTGTTCACATGGTAAAAACGTCTGAAGTAAGAGAGTTTGGTAAGCCTGGCTTGAGGGAGGTAAGAGTCACAAGGAGGGAAAGGCGAGTTGTGATATAACTGGCTAGAAAAATAATATCTCAGAGATCTTCCTCTTAGTTGAGGATTTGCTCCAGTCCCCCTGTTTTAAGGTTCAGAAAAACTGCTGACACAAGCTGGATGTAGAAATTCATTCTTAACCTTGCAGAATGTCACTGCTCTGAGCTACTTTCTCAAAGGTTAAGAAGATAGACTGGATTCAAATGAGGAAAGCAGTCGCTAACATCAGTTTTGTCTAAATACAGAAACACTACTTCAGATAACTTAGCATTTCTCAAATGAAATGAGTTGGCAGGCTCTTGGAGAGAATGTGGAACCCACCTGAGCAGTAGAAAAGGTTTCTTGAAAGGCTCAAAATAAAGGTAATTTCCTATTTGTTAGATCTTATATATACCTAAAATAACGTGAATTACACTTTTCTACTGGATACAAGAGAAGTGGTCCAAAAGTTGCACTGCACTGCACTATACTGACCTACTGTCAGGAAGAACCCTTCTGCAAAGACTGTAAAGAGAGTTATTAACTTTATTATGCAACAATAAATTGGATAAACTATAACCAGACACTGGCTATTTTTGTTTATGTATATATACCAAATAAACAATATAGATTGACAATGATAACTACAAGGGTCAAGAAACACCCCAGTGCAATAAAAAGAGGTAATCTGACTCTAACAGAAACTCATTTTGCCCATTTTCTGAGCTGCCTGAAAGGTAAGATAGGCACCTGTGATTAGTAAAGCGCTGGGTATGGGCTCTGACACTTTTTGAGACAGGGAGTTTGGATTTAGCACCAAGCTAACACAACTATTCATTTTAGAGTTAGCTGATTTTTACCCAGTTGCAATTACAGGGGCTACCATGCATATATTTCCCTAAGTCAAACATCCTGGAATGTCTTGCCTATACCAGACAATGTTTCAGTTCACAGTGAGATAGTGTTTCAATGTTGTCCTTCACAGAAAATGTTCGTTCTGGAATTCTAGTATTTAGATAGTGTTCTTCTGTACTAAAACTATGCTGGCTTCTTGGCAAATTTCATAACTTTCATGTAAGTCAAGGTGATAAAAACCACATGAGAATGTGTGAAGAAACTGTAAAAAAGCATGTAAAGAAGGATGTAAAAACTACATAATAAGGCCTAACTGGTGTTCTTATAGTGAGAGGCTTCCCTCACCACCACTAACAGCAAACCACCTGAACACCTTCCTTCTGGCAGGCTTCTTTACCTTGCAAGAAGGGGTAGAAAGCACAGGAAAAGTGGCAGGTGCTGCTTCTTCCTAGCACTGAAGAAAAAAAGGCACTTCTAAGATGGAAGACCACAGCTTTGAGGAAGGCAAACAACAGCAGTTGGAACACTCATCAAAGGAGTTCCCTTGGCAGCTCGAAGATAACCTCTGCAAACTACTGCTGTGAGAGTCTTCTTGAACTGGGAAAGCTGTAGTTGGAATAAGTGTATTCACAGCTACAACACACTCGCTTGCATCAAATCCCATCTTAAGACCAAAAGGTCTGGAAAAAAATCATTTTAACTGTAACGCATGGTCAACTTCTAGCACCCTGTTTTGGCTTAAAGTATGGCTCCTTTCTCTACTTTACTGATAACTTTCACTACAAGTCAAATGTAATGAATAACATGAACAGATTAGCAATTCTTTATTAAGACGTTCAATAAAGATGCTGTCATGATTTGAGGGCAATAAGGGAGAGATTCAGCAAAGCAATGTGCTCATGACTGGAAGTTTGATTAAAGTAAGGTGATCTTGAAAAGAATTAGTGCATCGGTTGAGCTTTAGTCAGCCACATCATCCTGTAAACTGCTGTCAAGATAAGCTAGTACATAAATTCTCTTTGCAAAGGTGTATTACTTCAGAAGAGTCCAACTAGCAGAAACATGGCATTTAACGGTACCTGGAAAATAGACAGAAATGAAAACTATGAGAAGTTCATGGAGGCAATGGGTAAGTCTTACTTCTCCAATGCCTTCTACAAGGATAATACCACTATCACTGAATACAAACTCAAGCTTTCTATGAACTACCTTCTGGCTAGCCTGTTCTTTTGCTGCTTGCTGCCCTGCCCTTGCATAGGGTACTGTATTTGTTTTCAGAAGATCACAAGGGGGAGGGAGGAAGCTGCGAAACGTTCTGATTTTAATTATATGATTTTAATCTGAAGCAAATTAACTTACTGCAGATTTACTTCAGCAGAGGAAGGAATCTCTAAATCTACATCTGAGTAAAAGGCTCAGCCGATCTGAGTGATACACTTTCAGCAGGATTCTACAGCAGGAATATTAAGTTGGTAACATGAAACTACTTTTAAAATGACACAGGAAAGAAATCATTCCTCAGGTCTACAGAAACACAGGATTTGAGGAATTTTAACATCCTGATACTTTCAGTTTTTATAAACTGTGCGTTATATGGCTATAAACATAATCATTCCAGTTGGATAGTTTGTACTGGTAAATATGGCCTCAACAAAAAGTGAGGAAGAATGAGATTTTGGGTTAGAATGCTGGAATAAACTCATGTCACCACATAAAAGTCACTAAAAGATGATGCTCCAGTTTTTATGGTGGGTTTTGTTTCTCTTATGTTTTTCTGATTTATGTTAATGGCTTTTCCTAGGTGTTAACATGATGAAAAGAAAGTTAGGAGCTCATGACAATTTGAAGATCACTTTTCAACAAGATGGAAAAAAATTTACTCTCAAAGAATCAAGCAACTTCCGTACCATAGACATTGAATTCACACTGGGCGTTGATTTTGAGTACAGTTTGGCTGATGGGACTGAACTTACTGTAAGATACTTCCTATATTATTATATAGGGCAATAACTTTATGAAGGGCAGTTTCAAGACGAATAGTTTGTCTCCTCGTTTTTAATTTAAATTTTACTTTTAAAGTGTGACTGTTCAGGAATGCTTACAGCTTATCTACAAACCCACAAGGTATTTATCTTGGGTTTGGCTGGGATAGAGTTAATCTTCTCCCTAGTAGCTGGTTGGGTTTAAACCACTATAATAATCTTAATGATTCACTGTACCATGAAACTCAGGGTTCCACAGAGGGTCCAAAAAGCAGACTACGTAGCAGTTTTCACAACATGAAATCCAGGCAAATGCAATTTTACTACTTGCAATACTCAAGTCCAGGACATAGAGCTCAGAGCCAGTAGTTATATGAAACTTCTCTTTGTTGATAAATAAATAGAGAGTGCTGAGCACTAAAAGCATCTTGCTTGACTACTATGCAATTAACTAGTGGGTTTCTTAACATTTCATGTTTACAGCCTTTCTCTCAATGTCTAAAAAAGCATTATTACATTGTTTTCATCTCTTCTCACTTTTAAGCATTCCTGCAGTTTTTAAATCAAATCAGCGTCCCATCTATAGTAAAACATTTGCAGGGTTGGGTTTGTTGTTGGTGGTTTTGGTTTTTTTTTTCCCCATTACAGGGCTCTTGGAACATGGAAGGAAACAAGCTTGCAGGAACATTTACTAGAAAAGATAATGGAAAAGTACTCAAAGCAAACAGAGAAGTCATAGGTGATGAACTTGTTCAGGTGAGTTAAGTGGTCACTTACATACAACTTTACAATATAATAACTGAAAAAAACTAAAAGCTTTTCTGAAAGTAGGAAATATTTTCTTCAAGCCAAATAATTTAAAATATTTTTCGTTAAAATTCTCCAATCAAGTGATCTATCAAAATTTAAAGATTTAAAATAGAACTCACAACCTGTGCCTTCTGTTTTTCTACCCACGTGACCTGTATATTATCAATGCATGCTAAGGCCTGTGCATAAAATCCGTATACAAAAGATATATATATACATATATATATATATAAAACCAGAGAGACAAATAGAGAGATAGACAGACATCCAGACTGTGCAGATACGTTATTTTTCAAGTCTCTGCCTGGAGAAGCCTTACCACAGCAGCTTACTACAGTGTAATGCTATCAGTGGCCAATAAGTGCCCTTTTTGAAAGAAAGTCTGGGGTTGGGGCAGGAGATGATGAACAGAGGGCGAAGTCTGAGACAAAAGGGAAATGTTTCACAGCTCTCCAGTTGAACTGAACTGGAATGCTTTAGGATGCTCTCCGTTAGAGGGACACAAGCTTCTTCAAAGGATAAAAACCCCAAAACCACCAACCTCATGAACAGCTGTGAGATACGAGATACGAAAACATACAGTCCAACCCTTCAGTGATTCTTAACACAAACAGTCACACGGATGAAACCTGTTAAATAGTGCCACTGGGAACACAGGACTTCCAACACTTCAGGTTTTTCCTGAAGTCCCCAAAAGCTCTCCTGTGGTGGTCCAAACGCCTGCATAGAGAATTTATGCCTACTGACAACAGGCTGCTTTTTTCACGCTCTTTCCTCAAAGCCTGCACAAGAGTGGCAGGGCCCTCATGGCCACAAGTCACAATTCATTGAATCGCTACTGCCCATCCTCTCACTAGCATCCGTGAAACGAAACCGTAATACCTGTCACTGAGTTTTCTTCCTAATTTCTTAACAGACTTACATATATGAAGGAGTTGAAGCCAAGAGAATCTTCAAAAGAGCCTAAGAACTTCTGCTAGACCAGCACCAGAAAAAGAAAACCCAAACAGAAAAACCCAAACCAAAGCAATGAAAAAAGCCCACTTTTTATATATCATCTGCAATTCCTTAGCCCTGTTGAAAACACAGGCTTGTTCTTATGTTTATTGTTTTGCCTTGAATAAACAAAATCCAATTATAATTTGATAAGAACGCTAAAATGTTGCTTACACCAAGTCCTATCTGAGTGCCATAATGTAAAAGGCTGCAGAAAGGATTTTCTGCAAGCAGAACTTAAATAATTTCTTGCACTGGTTCTCAAATGACAGCTGAAGTTTCCTGACCATGCTATTTATATGGATAAACAGTTCCTCTGTGCATTGAATTTTACGTAATACGGATGGCAAAGCCTGAAAGAAACCTCAGAGCACCCAAGTCCCTAAGACTATGCTGTGTAAATATAAAAATGGAATAAACATAACATTTGGTGTGATAATACAGCTCACTTGGAGGTCTTAAATGATATCCCATTAATATCCTCCTCTAATCACCAGGAACAATATAAAGCATGTACTGATGATATACTGGTATCTCACAGAAAGTCATTTCATTGTATTTGTTTCGAAAAATACGACCATGCCATTTATCAGGGGTTCGATCAATTCTGTGTCAGGAAGAGGATTACCAGCCTCTACGCAAGTTTCTGTTAGGACATGAACAAAAATATTGAGAGGCTCTTAACAAGATAAGGAATGATTTCAAACTACGCTGACTCCAAACGTTAGTGTTCCTGACAGGTGACAAATAAGCACCCTGCTCTGCTCATGACTGCCCAGTCTGTGCTATTTCCAACCCAGCCTCGCACCCCTTGAGTTCTGCTGTTTCCTCAGGGATGCAGCAGAAGTGCCTCTTGAGGGTCAGTGCTAGTTACATCTGCTGGGTCCCTCTAACGATGGTCAGCTAGTCCTGTCCCTGTGTCTGAAGAGCTGTCTGCCTCCCGGTCCTGGACCCCTTCTGATGCATCAGCAAGCCAAACCTGTGTGCTGCCAGCACTCTTGTCCTTCGGCAGACAAGCAAGACCTGAAAGGCTGCTTCATGTAAGGCTTTTTGCCAGAAGGTCACAATACCACATGGGCCTGAGGACAGCCCCGGGGCCTACACTAAGATTCACATGCAACCATATTTGTAATTATGATTTTAGTGGGTTTTTAAAATACCTCACAGAATTTACTCCCCTGTTTTCTCGGCTCTCTCTGACTCACTTTTTTTGCTGGCCATAAGCGAATAAAAAGGAAATCCGTGTTTTCCTTGAGTTATTTTTGTAACTGACTCCTCTCTTAGCCTGTTTCTCCGGTCTTCAGCGTCCCACAGCTCCCTCTACTGCCAAAATGCTCTCATGACGCTAACAGTACTTGAGTTAAGAGTAGGACAGATGACCCTTGTTTATGGATTTAGATTTCCTCTCCCAGATATTGACTGCACGAAACTTCCAGTGTACATTTATTCCTACATAACCACCTTCCAGTGGTAGATTTAGGCGCATATCACAACGAAGACCACTATTTTAAAGAGTCCTTCAAGTACAGAGAGACGTAAAACTGAAAAGCAAGGGTATGAAAAACTAGGAAAAACCCCACCAAACAAGACCAACATCCTACAATCTGGATTTTGTTTAGATACTAAAGCCTTTCAAAGGGAGAGGGGTAAAGAATAATGGCTTGCAGTACGCTGTGTGCCAATTATCTGCCCTGAAAACGCAGACTAAACTGTAAGAAGCCCTAATCATTCAAGGGCTATTACAGAACTAGACCTTTGTATCATCTGCATGTCATCATTGCTTCTAAATTGCATACAAGTATATTAGCAACTATTTCAATAGTCTCAGGAAATTGGAGAATGCCGGTTTATTTCTGTTAGAGGCTTTACTGGCTGGAATGAAAGCTGCCTTAAGTTTCTGAATGCATTCCCTCCTCCTTCCCTGAGGATACTTACCAACACCTGCTATTAATGTACTTATCTCTGCAACACCCGACCCGCTAACGCCCTGATGCATGGTTATTTTGTGCTTTTAACCATACGACCCCGGCTGCTCACCGCCATTCGCCACTCAGCAGCGAGGAGGAAGTACCCATCGCGGCGGCAGCTCCCAGGTCAGCAGTGCCGGAGGGAGCGCAGCCATGCGTGCAGACAGGGGCAGAACACCAGCACGCCTCAGGGCGGCGGCAGGAGCGGCGGCAGGAGCGGCGGCAGGAGCGGCGGCAGGAGCGGCGGCAGGAGCGGCCCCGCCACGCACACCCGCCCCGTCAGGCACCGGCTCCCACCGACACCCGCGCAGCGCTGCGTGAGGCGGCAACGGCGGCGCGCATCGACCAACAGCGTGACGGCGAGACGTGCGCTGCGCTGCGCTCCCATTGGCTGCCTACCCGGAAGTCCAGCTGGGGCTTGCGCGGTGAGCATCGCCGTCCCGGGAGCGAGGCTCCCGGCTGTGGCTATGGAGCCGGCGGCGGGGCGGCGGGAGCAGCGGGGCGCCGTGCGGCATGGCGGCCGGGCGCAGGCGGTGCCGCTGTCGGGGCAGTCCTACTGGCTGGACTTGTGGCTTTTCCTTCTCTTCGACCTGGCGCTTTTCGTGGTCGTCTACTTGCTGCCCTGAGGATGCTGGGCCCAGGTCAGCCGCCGTCGGGGAGCGGATGCGCTCAGTCGGGTTTCCGGCCGGCTCGCAGCGGGGCGGGGAGCTCCCGGTCGGTCGCAAGCTTCCCCCTAGGCTTTAGGGCGAGCGGTAGCGAGCAGGTGCTGCGCTGAGGAGCCCGTGCGGGCCGGGAGGAGGAGGAGGAGGAGGAGGAGGAGGCCCGTGCGTCGCCGCGGCCCCCCCGGCGGGAGATGGCGCTGCTGGTTGCGGGGTGGCTCCGGGAGCAGCCTTTGCTGCCCCTGCCCAGGCTCGGAAGGCCTGGAGGGCCCACGTATCCCGAAAGAAACGTAAAACTGATCTCAAAGCAGCAGGTTGGGGTTTTCTGGTGCGTGCTAATGCGAAAAAGAAAGAGGAGCAGGTGTTGGGTCAGAAAGCGTGCTTGATGCTTGCTCATGTTTGCTGTGTCTTTGAAAGGAGTTGTGTGGTACTGCAGAAGTAACCTGGGCTTTTCTGTTCCCTGTAGAGCCACTGTCTAATCACAGGATACACCTTAAGAAACAAGCAGAGGAAGAGGAGGCCCATTTGTGCAGTATAAACAGCAGGGAACGCTGTTCCACTTGAATGCGGGAAGCATATATATTACATACATAATGTATATCTGTATTGTATTGTAATCTGCATACATTGCAATGTCTGTGGCTGTATCCCAGTTCAGGTTTTTACCTGTATCCTGTTTCTGTGTTCTGAACTGTGTCTTAAAGGTTATGGATGGCAGCCTGACTATACTTTTGTAATTAGTACCTAAAGGTTTGTTAAGCAGAGATGAACATCCATGCTGTTTGAATAAAATCAACCGAAAGGACAGACTCTAGAATGGCTGAGAATAAAATCCACCTCTGACAGCCTCAGTCTGTGGAACTCGGACCCTTTCCCTCAGTGGAGGAAGCTTACCCAGCGGATTTACTTCCAGAAAGTTAATCGTAAGGGTTTGATGCTGGTTGGTTTTCTGTTATGTGTTTATACTGCAGCAGTTACTCTGCCTTCTGAAACACGCTGGTGTTTAACAGCACTAGCACCCTACTGTACTCACTAATTAAAGTGAACCAGGTTCTTATTTTCTTTGGAATAAAGAGTGAAAGACAAACCTTCTGTTGGCCGGCTTCTTGAATAGCTGTCAGGTGATGGGCGAAGTACCCTCTTCCATACACCGTCCATAGATGACTTTTAAGTGGACAGAGGTTTCAACTTCCAGGTGCACATCAGAATTTCCTGTTTCACTATAGGGACTTTCAAAACTGTGTGAAATTAAGGAGTCTCTCATATTCTCCAGTGGAAGAAAAGGAAGGTAAACACATGGAGCAGGCTATATACCTCATCAGGTTTTAGGGAACAGTCTTCAGGTACAGATGAAGGAGGGGGTGCAGGTTTTCTGAGTGTTTTCTCTTGTGAATACTAATTTCTAATTGTGAAAAGTCCAATCCATAGTTATTGGGTGTTTTTCACAAATAATTACAAAATATAAGTAGATTTCAGGACTTTGACATTTCAGTGTCCATTAAGATGCTAACATTTATGATCTTGGCTGCTGGGACCTTGATTCATGGTGTGGAAGAGTGCTCGAGTGCGACTGCATTCTCACGAACAGAAAACCAGGTTTTACAGTTAGCTCACCTTTTTTTTCTTCCCTCCCCCCCCCCCCCCNGTTTAGATTGGATATAAGGAAGAAGTTCTTTCCTGTTAGGGTGGTGAGGCACTGGAATGGGTTGCCCAGGGAGGTTGTGAGTGCTCCATCCCTGGAAGTGTTCAAGGCTGGGTTGGACAGAGTCTTGGGTGACATGGTTTAGTGTGAGGTGTCCTTGCCCATGGCAGGGGGGTTTGGAAGTAGATGATCTTAAATTTCTTCCCAACCCTAACTATTCTGTGATTCTATCGTGGCCAAATGTATTTCAGCAAAAGTTTGAGTTCTTTCAAGTGACTCATTATTGTTTTAAAACATATAATTTATTGGAAATACTCAGCAAAGCTATACTAACAGGTAGAACAGTAGCTTATATATTAGATTGCTTTAAATATGTAATGAAAAAAGAAATTCCATAGGTGTGGCTTTCACTTGAGGAGTATGAATGGGTTACTTTGATTGCTGCAGTGGAAGAAGCAGTCTTTGTGTTTTGTGTTCACATTTTTGATGGAATCAAAGTAAGCAAAGACTTGGCATGTATAAAACAGTAGCAACATATATGTACCCTGAACGTTTGTTTCATTTATGTAGTCCTCAGGGAAAATACTCCAGTTAAAAAAATCAGTCCAAACTGTATCGTCTGTAACAGTTTATAAAACTAGAAAGTAGAATATTTCTGTATTTCCATATGGATTCTGCCTTGGAAGACTGGGTGTGCAATATGAAATTCAGAACTTAAGTACAGTCCTTTGGAGAGCATCAAAATTGAGTTAAAACTGAAGTCTGAACTGCCTGTGTGGCTGAAATTCTGGTGCTAGGCTTTTATAGGGACACCTTTTGGTTGCTTGAATATGCCCAGTATCTTTTGATAAAATGTTGGATTTTGGCAATGAGAAATTACTTGAATGATAGCAAGATGAATCAGTGAAATAAGTAGCGTTATTATTCATGAGGAGTATGCAGCAATAAGCATGTGTTTGAATGTTTCATCTGCATCATTAGCATGCCTCAAAATAAAACCTAGCACAGTGCCCTTTCTATATGTACTGTAAAAATACCAAACTACGTAAGATTGTTTTAATTAAAAACTACTTGGTCTTGCTGGAAGATAAATCTGCGGATTGTTTCTTTCATAACATGAAATTAAAGGTGCTTAAAAATAACACTTCATGAAGAGTATGCTGCCATACTAGTTTAGTATCTTGTGTTTTAGGGTCAGTTCTGTCTTTGAAAATAAGCAAAGTGCTGGCATTTTATTATGTTTTGTGCTGTGTGTTTGAAGTTGTATAGCAGTATATGATTCTGAATGAATCATGCAATGACCACTTTGTTTTTCCATTGCATCTACTTCAGAATAAAAAGCATATTGCATAGAAATCTAGAAAAAATCTTAAGGCATTGAGTATGCATATGAATATGAGTAACACAAAGTGCAAGGTGAAATCTGTTGTCTACAGATTTGGTGTGCCTGGTGAAATACTTCCAGTGCAGTTATCAAAAATACATTGTTAAAGGCTTAGGTTGCATTTTGCATCTTGGGCCAGGTGCTCCCTTGCTCACATTGTCTGAATTGGAATGCTGTGCAATGGGCTGGTATTCTGTTGCAGCTGTTTGGATTTATGAAGTGGGCATGAAATGCCAGCAGACTAGTATTCATTCTCCAGTCATGGCAACTGGTGACAGTGTATCAAATTCATTGCACAAGTGCAAATAACTGTTTAAACCAGAAAGCTGTGGAGAATCAGGCACAAAGCTAACATCAGATATGATATCTTTGTTTTACTTGCCAGGATGTTGTGTGAGCCACTAATAGTGTTATCTTTTTCAAGACTGTGTATTCTTCTATTTTAATCAAGAACAAGTTATGTTAATTATCAAATAATTAGTTATTGGAACTGACACTTTGTTAATCTTTAATTTTGCTGTCTATACCATTGGAAAGTAGGGGTTCAGAGCCAGGTGACTGCCTGCTTTATACTGTGTTGTGTGCTGCAGATGATTGTTACAAATAGTGTAGGATAATGTAATTGTTAGTACAAGCCAGATATACTGCAAATAGAGCAGTCCCCACAACTTTCAGATAGTTTTTAGTGTAAAGTACTTTTTCTGGCTGAAAATTTGAGAAGGGTTTATTTAATGAATTTGCTGGTGCTTGTGGCAAGACAACTTCTTTCACAGTAGTATTGTCTTCTTTTGCATAGTTGTGTAAGTTGTATCATAATCATATTCCATATATATTAGACAATCTCCATGTTTTAAGTGTTGCTAAATGGGATAATAATACAGTTGTGTTTGTAAGGAGGTTGTGAAATTGAATAGAATGAAATGAAAAATTGCATTTAAATCAGCAACGCAAAGATGGTGAAACAGCCAGTGGGCCTGATGAAGCACATAAAATTTCAAACATAAACAGTACCGAGTGCTTGCTCTGAAAGCTGAGGCAGGTAGAAGGCTTGTCATGTGTGTAAGTAATCAGGTTTCTCAAACACATTCTTACAATGATTGCTACATGGACTAGGGTTAGGTTATGAGCCCTCTCCTGGGGGATGTTTTGAAATGGCTTTAGTACGTGTGAAGAACTGCTTGTCCTACTGCACCATAAATAACAAAGAACCAGGCAGAAAATCAAATGTTTTGTGAACTGTACAGATAGATATTGACAAAAACGAGATGGGGACTGGCAGAGAGAACAAAAAAGACTGCAGTAGTCTTGATCTTGGTACAGGATGCTCTCAGCATTTTTCCTGAGGTATGGCTAAAGAGAGACTGGGTAAGAGCGGAGACAGCTGTGGAGGGAGCAGGGAAGAATGGTGGAGATACGGTAAATTTGGGGATGAAGGAAATATGGAATGGGCGAATTAATAAATAGTCAAAATGACAACATACCGATATGCAAAACTTCTGTTACGTTCATGCTCTTGTTTGAGAAAATGAATTACGGAGTGTCTCAGAGAAAGAAAGTGATTGCCTCACATGCCAGTAATAGCGTGTTAATAACATGTATTAAAACTAAACATGGCTCTCGGACAGAGTATAGTTAAAAATTCCTTTGCAACCTAGAGTCAAATTTAGTGTTAAAGTGTAAGCGTGTTATATGCCAAAATGAAACGTGATTAATAAGTATAGCATTATCAAGTCTAAGCATTTTTAAGTCTGCCTGAATCACAAGGTTGACTCAAAAAGGTATAATTTTAAAATATTGATTTTTCCATGACAAATTTCAAATTGAGAGCTCTCTGTTACACATTTTAGGGCTTGCAGATTTACTCTGCAGTCAAAGTGCTAGAAATTTTCTTTTCTTAAGGAAGGCTAGTTATCATGAATTTAAGTGTTTGTGGCTAAAGGAAACATTACTAATGAATAGAAAGCTTGCAATAAAAGAATTGGTTTTCCTGTGTATCACACATTCATTGCATGCATGTGAAGCACTGCATATGCTTCATTTCTGACTTGTAATGGAAGCTAACCCCAAGGAAAACATCAGCTGTCACATTTCACTTTTCATTCAATGTCGTTCTTGAAGTGAAGAGGTCATGTCATGTGTAGTCCTAGTGGGAATTAGGCTGTTTCTGGTGCTGTAGCAGTGCCAGCTTCCAGTAGCTGAGAATCTGGAAGTGTGGTTTTCCAGTTCATAACTAACAGAGAAATGAAAGTTTGAAGCTTCTTTAAAAGAAACTGTTGGTTTGGAATCAGCAGCAGAACATCTATTGTAGTCTTTATTAAAAAGAGCTTTCCATATTGTTTAGTCAAAGTAACTTAAGAGTTAGGATCCTTTCTCCTGTATCATTCATTAATGATTGGGCACAAGGATGTGGTGTGATCTAGCCTGTTTTACTTTTCAGGCTGTCAGCACACTGGTGTTACTCCTAGTCACTCACCATCACATGTCTGAAGAAGCTGACTCCTTGTCCTCCTCTGATATATGTTTGGCCTTCTTTTAATTGTATTTTATTGTATTTTATTGTATTTTATTGTATTTTATTGTATTTTATTGTATTTTATTGTATTTTATTGTATTTTATTNGTGGTGTGATCTAGCCTGTTTTACTTTTCAGGCTGTCAGCACACTGGTGTTACTCCTAGTCACTCACCATCACATGTCTGAAGAAGCTGACTCCTTGTCCTCCTCTGATATATGTTTGGCCTTCTTTTAATTTAATTTTATTTTATTTTATTGTATTGTATTTTATTGTATTTATTTTATTTTAGGTGCAATTCTTTTTCTTGCTGGTGCTTTCTTTTCGTCACTGTTCCAGGCCTAGAGATCACAGGCTTGACACTGTTAACCTCTGACTCCATGGGTTGCCACCCCTATTCAAAATCCTAAACCTGTGTAGGGTGCAATCCCTGAGCTGTGTTGCTTGCCCAGGCTCCAGTGGGCTCATGTTCCACCATGGGCCTTTGTAAACTCTTGAGAATCCTCTTGCTTTGTACTCTGTGAGGTACAGCAGGCAGTTTCCACCACCACTCTGCTGATGTTTTGTACACCTGCCTTAACAAAGCATATATGTTGAGATGGGATGGTTTGAGAACCCTCTGTTTCAGACACTATGCTCTTTATCTTCTCTGAAAATCCACTGTAGATCAAATTAGCTGGATGCAACTAATTTTTGACATCTAGAAGAAAATGAAGAAATATTTGAAAGGAATTGCCTCTGTGGCTTAACTCTGTTAAGAGTTACCAACAGCTTAACAAGGTGCTGAATAAGAAGTCTTGTGCAATTATTTGTTTGCTCCCAGTTTAAGTAAACTAAATTCTCCTTTTAGCCATATCTCAGTGAATTGAAAATATTTAGTACCTAGTTCTGCTACAAACCCCTGAATAGTGCTGCTCTTGAGGGAGTCCTGCTGAGTCCTGTCGCTAGACATTGGTGCTCTGCCCTCCCCACATCACGGGGCTGCAGCTGAGCAGGAATTCTTATCTTAGAAGTTGTTAATGTCATGCCATTTTGAGAGATACAGCCATCAGTTCCCCCCTGACATCTCCCCATCGGTCCTCATGATGAATTTGCACCAGATGATCTAGGTGGTAGAGCTGTCAGTGGTCTTCACTCAGTCTCATTCCCCAAGCAATGTCTGTGCTTAGGGAAGTTACAAACTGCAACTGCATTGAGTGGCACGCAGTTTGATTTTGTGTCTTGAGAGGAAAACAGCTGTAAAATCCTGTGAAAGATGCTTAAGACAATTTTGTATTTTGTTCTTCCACTCTTCCTGATTCATCTTGGCAGGTATGGAACCAACTTTTGGTTCCTGGAAAACCTCAAGTATCAAAGGAAAAAAGGAACATCTGAGTTGAACCATAAGGCAGAGCTCCACAGAAATGGTGCAGGTTTATTGAGTGTTAAATGTTAGTACGAGTGTACTAAAGATGGTACACAGTAAGCAATGATCACTTTTCTAAAGAAGGATCATTTTCAGTAAGCTGTCAACCTGTCTGGGATTGTAAATTGTTGCTAAAATCCAGAAAGACAAAACGCAAAAGACAGATGGGAGAGAGAATGGAAGCCCCTTTGAGCTGTTCAGCCTTCAGAGGCATTTCTGCAAGCTTAGTTCTATGTCCATTACTGTGCAGTGTTGACCTATTTTCGTAACTCAGTGATTTGTTTCAGAAGGGACATATCATAAATCTATCATGATTTGCAGGTGTCTTTCCTGGTCCAGAGAGGCATGAGCAAAGCACAGCTGGAGTAGAATACAAAGTTAACTATATTATGTGGTCTTTATTAAGCAAAACTGCCTTGTTTGAAGTGTGCTCAAAGCACTACTTACACAGTCTGGAAAGAACACAGCAGAAAATTCTGTGTGTACTCCTGGGCATGGGAAGTTATTTTGTTCTCAAAGTTTATGTTTTAAATACTGAAAAGGTTTTAGAAAAGTGTTGTTAATAACTAGGAGTGAGGGTGGGGAGTACACAATGTGCTGTGAGTAGGCTTGGAATCCCGCTTTGGTCCATCAGACACTTACGTGCTGTCTCTATAAGGCTGATTGAATATAGATTTTCAGTGGTCTAGGACCAGCATTTGCTGGTCAAGGTGGGAGAATGTGGGACAGGAGAGAGCTGGTGAATGCCATCGCTAGGTCATGGTCAATATCAGAAGAATCTATTTGCAGGGGGGCTTGCTGAGATGAGGCTGTCCATTGCCATCTGTGGCTGTCAAAAAGCACAGCCAGAGTTTCTGTTCCTTGCAGGCAAGGAATCTGATTGAGGTTATTCTTCACTGTGTGAAATCAAAAAAACACTGTATAATTTATAACCTTCTCTACTCACATCTTGCTTTCCAATTTGTAAACTCTCTGGGTTGATGGTAATCTTTCTTGGGGCTTTTTTGCGATTCCATTTGATCTTCTGAAACCGCAGATGACAATGCTTTAAACAACCTCACACTTACAAAAAATGCATAAATACACATCTTGTCTCAGCTAAAAAATCTGATTTCCAGGTTATGGAGGATACTGCTGGATTTTGTTTTCTTTTTAAAGATACTAAATGTTGATTTGACAGGCTTGCAGAGTCCAACAGGTTGGGAAGGGCTGTTCGGCAGGTACAGCTGCATTACGCTTGAGCTCTGTCAGTTGCTGTATTTCATTTACTCTTTCAGCATTTCTTCTCCAGTTCTGGTCCCAGGTTAGTTGTTCAATGTAAAATACCAGGAGCAAGAAAAAAACAAACAAACAAAAAAATCCTTCTTGTAGAGTATATTAGAGACTATTTATTTGAAGGGTTTAAATTTACTGCCAGTGATTAGTCACTTAGGCAGCAATTGCAGCCTTCATTTTTGGAAGGCTTTGTCTACCACTTGAGACTGAAGATACTTCTGTGTTTTTATCCCTGACAGTATGTGAAGCACATGCCAGACATACCTGTAGTTTTATAAAATAGATCTTGAACAAAGGAGCTCTTTTTGTTACCTGCGCACCTGATAGATGATATTTTACCACTAAAGAGCAACAAGCTATGTATTAGAAAAATACAGAGCTTTCTTTTGAAAAGGAAAAATAAAGCAATATTTAATGTCATGGAGTGATGAGTTTAATAGCTGTAAAGGTGCAAATGTTTCGCTGAAGATGAAACTGGGCAGTAAACTGAGGTAACCTGCTGCTATTGCTTGAACTGGAAAATCAATGTCTTTGTTTTGCTGTAGGGAATACTGGATGAGGCTGTGTGTTTCCAGCTCCCAGTGGGTGTCATTAGGAGTACAAGTACAGCTGAGCATGCATAGAGGTGGCTAGCATGTATGTTTGATGAAGGGAAACTAAGAACCTCTGTCCTGATACTTGAGACTATAAGAGAACATTGGAATCTGCTGTTCCTTAGAGCATTTGCCAAAATGCATTCCTAATCAAGTCACTGAACTGTGAGGATTTAATAATCCCCCAGTTAGTGAGTGAATTGAGCTTTGTGTGTGGAAGTGGAATGTTTTGGTATAGCATTTAACTTGTACTTATTATTATGGATGGATTAGGGGTTTAGAGCATCAAAACTGAACCCAAACCAGCAAATATGACTCACACAAGTTGTACTCACATCATTTAGTGTTCTCTGAAAACAAGGCTGCTTGTTAAAAGCTTACATCAAGACTTGATGAGGCTGTGGTCACTGCTGTTGCTCCCTGTAGGAGGATTACCTAGCTATCAAAACACCTCAAAATCACAGTGGGTATTTGGATGATCTTTGAGATGCATTGGAAGAGTCAATAGGTTATCTGTCTGCATCAGCTGCTGCTTCTGCCCACCTGCCAAATTGATGTGTATTTGTGGCACAGCTTTAAAAGCCAGGTGTCTCTTGTGGAAGATAACTTCATTCTGCTGTCACTTATTCCCACGTTGTCAGTCTCTTTTAGTTGGCCAGTGCCTTCTTGAAAGCTATAGTTACAGGTTTTGTTTGCTACCAAGAGTGAAAGCTATGCAAAAATTTATGCAGATAATAAAATATTAATTATTTCCCATATTCTTAATCAGTAGAAGTAACAAATGTAAAGAAAACTTTCTGCAAGTAAGCACAATCAATAGNGAAAGCTATAGTTACAGGTGTTTTGTTTGCTACCAAGAGTGAAAGCTATGCAAAAATTTATGCAGATAATAAAATATTAATTATTTCCCATATTCTTAATCAGTAGAAGTAACAAATGTAAAGAAAACTTTCTGCAAGTAAGCACAATCAATAGCTGGTCCTATAAAAGGCTCTTAACACTGCTTTTAATTCAGTACTGGGTCATGCTCAGGATGTCTTGCAGAATTTGGCAGGGTACTTCAACAAGCTGCATTGAGTTTTCAGAATGGTACTCTGAAAGTTCTGTCTGTGTGTGAAAACAAGGTGTCCTGGCGCCTGTCCTTGTCCACACATGCAGTGGGAATTAAGGGATTTTGTTCCTAGAAGGGACGAACTGCAGATGGAAGGAATCTGCACGAGAGCAGAAAAAGCCAGACCTGTTTTCTCTGGTGGTTCCTTTAGGGGATGCAACAGTTGCAGAAGACAAGTCTGAAGGGAAAGAGAAGCCAGTGTGTGTCTCTCCATTAATTTACATGCTGAGTCTGGGCTTTTTTTCTGATCTAAACCGATTTCTTTAATCTGGAGGAGTCAGAGAGGCCTTTTGTCCTGGGAGGAAAGGAAATACCCTCTTCCTGTGTTGCTTTTGTGCTGCTGGAAATCTCCTGTAAGCCTTTCCAGATTTATAGCCACTATGTTTTAGAATGATGTACAAAGCAAGTACAGGTACTAAAACAAGGTCCAGATCCCTTCAGGGGAGAACAGATATCGTTCCAAAGGACAGTGGAAACCTGACAAGAGAATCAAAGAAAAGAACCATGAGAAAGCCTGAACGATGGCTTGTGCACCAGAGACTGTTGTGAAGAGCAGTATGTGTGAAGCAACAAGCTTTGGGTGGAGGACAGAGGTTCAGGGGAGCGGATAAGGAAGTTCATAAGCAAATATTGTGACTGTGAAGTATATCTGCAAACTGAAGAGTAGCTGAGAGAATGATGGGATGATGGTTCTATAGTACATGTAGAAGAGTAGGTATCCTAGTAACATATTCAAAGCTGGGCAGAAAAAGGGAGAACTTTTCAGTGAAATTCCTGAGGGACAATAAAAGCTACTTTTGTACTCTGGGGAAGGAAACTTAGTTGTTTCAAATTCAACAGGAAAATACCAACATACCTTGTTTAGTGGTGCTTTTATTACCATGTCTTATTACCATGTCAGGCCTTTAAAACAGTATGAAATTTTTCCTCAGTAGGTATTAACTTCCCAAATTTAGTACCATTCAAGCAAAATCTTTAAAGACAGAGCTAAGTTTGAGTAATACGAGCTAACAGTAATACCCTTTGGAAAGACTGTTGTCACAAATTCTCTTTGGCATTGTTGATAAGTATGATAAATATTACAGAGCTAGCTGTAGGGATATTTCTGTTGTACAAAGACATTTAAAAAGAAGCAAAGCATAATTGCAGTTGCAGAGTATGTGTTAATTAGTAAGCTGATGCATCAGCATCATCACCTAGTTGTTCAGTATGGAAGACCATAGTTTCACAAGTTGTTTTATGGGCTCTTAAGAAGAAGCATAAATAGCATCATCAAACTCATGAAAAATGCTTTTAAGACTTTTCTTTTATAGTGCACTTTAATTTTTGCAAGGCACAGAATAGGTAATCACACTCTACAAGTGCCAAAATGAAATAATCTTTTCCTTTGTATTCTGGGGAGCACTCTCTATATCTGACAGTCTGACCTTGCAGGTAAAATCTCTGGTTCTTACATGTAGCTACTGACATAAAATCATTAACAGTAGTGTGTCACCAGAGAGCATTCTTGACTTAAAAGCTGTTTCTTCTGAGTTGCCAGTTGGTTTTACTGGTGAGATTGCCCTCATTAAGTAATGAGCTTGATGGTGCTGGTGGCTCTTAGGAATGCAAACAGCTTTCCTAATTTAACCTTATCTAAATTCTCATCCGATAGTTTCTCATTGGCTTTTTATGAAGACTTGCATTTATTAAAAGAACAGACTAATATTTAATTTTACAGAAAGAATAATGATCTTTCTAAAAGTTCTTTAACTTTTATCCAAATAATTAATCCCATCTATGCTTAAGCTAAACCCTTGCATAAATATATTTGCTTCAGTGAATTTTAACTCATTAGGAAATGTTTGTGTTGTAGAAATTGTAAGAGTGTTCTAGTTATACCTACCCTTTACTATTCCAAACCACATTTTAAAAATGTGAGTAACAAACTCTTCTCAAATATTAAAATATCATGATGGATTATGATACACCTAATCAGTCCAGCATAAATTAGTGTGTATTTAAATCGGTACATAATAGACCTCCAATCTATGTAGCTTTAAAAGTGAAGGGAGGTTCTTTAGTAATAAACCCCAATGTTTTCTTGTGGCTTTCATCCAATCTTCCCCCACCAATGTCTTCGGTTACAGTAGTTTCTTTGCTTAGGACAAGCTCTGTGATACCTGACGGTATCCCTATGGACCTGATGTCCCCTTCCTTCACACATTCAGGAGTAGCTGCTTTTCAACATTGATGGCCACATAAATCACCAAGAAACTAACATTCAGCAAGGTTGTAGGTCATGGCAGTTTATATGATGTAGCAGAGATAACCTGATAGTCACATTTTTATACATATTACAGATTAAGCTGAATTTTTGCAGTCATTTTCTGTAAGGTAAGTATGGATTTATAGAATCACAGAATAGTTAGGGTTGGAAAGAAATTTAAGATTATATAGTCCCAACCCCCCTGCCATGGGCAGGGACATCTTGCACTAAACCATGTCACCCAAGACTCCATCCAGCCTGGCCTTGAACACTGCCAAGGGTGGAGCATTCACAACTTCCTTGGGCAACCCATTCCAGTGCCTCACCACCCTAACAGGAAAGAATTTCTTCCTTATATCCAATCTAAACCTCCCCTGTTTAAGTTTGAACCCATTACCGCTTGTCCTGTCAATACAGTCCCTAATGAAGAGTCCCTCCCCAGCATCCCTATAGGCCCCCTTCAGATATTGGAAAGCTGCTATGAGGTTTCCATGCAGCCTCAGTGCATTTTCTTCTCTGCTCAAGTAGGTACAGTTAGTCCTTGGAATAGGCTCCCCAGGGAAGTGGTCACAGCACCAAGCCTGTCAGAGTTTGAGGAGCACCTGGACAATGCTCTTAGTCATATGGTTTAGTGCTAGGTATGTCTGCGAGGAGCAGGGAGTTGGGCTCTGATCCTTACAGGCCCTGTCCAAGTCCAGGTGTTCTGTGATTCTTTGAAATAGTTTTAACAATTAAAAAAAAAAAAAATCATTTTAGGGCTACAGCAGGAAAACACATCCAAGTCAATTTTGCATTAAACACCAAGTATAAAGTAAGCTGTGAAAAGGGTGGGTTTAGGTATCAAAGAATATTTGTCTGAATGGAAATGGAAAATCCACCAGGCTTTGACACGCAGCTTCATTTTTGCTGTTAAGATGAAGACAGGGCATCATGTTGGTCTTGATAGCAGAGAAATTGCAGACAGCTTGGTTTTGTTCTGGTTTTTTTTTGTTATCAGCTACAGAGTCATTAGCTTTCCTGCTCCGAGGGAATAAATTCATGGATATGACTGTGCGTAAATAGGCATTAATCTTTAATCTTTAATAATAATGCAGGCTGGCCTCCCTGACCTTGGAAGGAATTCTGAGTTTGCCTGGGTTTATCATGGAGAATCAACAGCAATCACAATGAAATTGCAGATGTCCTTGTGGGGCCCTTTAGTCCTCTGGAACTAGTTTTCTGCTTTCCACTCTCCACTAGTAGGAGAGAAGTATTTCAGCTTATTGCAGTGACTTGTATGGAAGATACGCTCAGGGAGAAGAGGGTCAATAATGAGATGGGGGCAGAAAATCCAGCATGGTTGCCTGGTCGAGGAATCCATATGTGTTTTTGTGCTTAATTAATTATTCATATACTCTTGGCTTTGGATAAATACTGTTTTTATTTAATAGGTAGATTGGCAGCAGATAAAAGAAATACTGATGATTTTAGATCCAGATACAGAGCTAATACCCTTACAGGAAAATGCATTCCTTTAAATGCTTAAAAAGATGAAAGGAAAAAACCCTAAACAAGTTAACCTATATGGTTCCTCTTAATGCACACAAAGTCTAACAAAGTATTACTACAAAATGCACAGAAGCCTATTTAGGATGGTTGAAAACATCCACCTGATCAATTGGGATGTTGGATAATACACTGCACATTTTCTACCCTGCTATTTTAACATTATTAATACCTTTTTTTCCCCACTGAGCAGCCGGAAGTGGCTGAGATAGAAAGTAGGAAGAGCAAGTGGACGCTAACAGGTTCTGAAATATGATCATTACTAGCTATTTGGGGTTCGGTAGCTGTAATACGATAATGAGCTATGAAATTTTGCAGGTAGAAATCACTGAAAGTGGGATGACATCAAATGGAATTATATGACAAATATGACAAAATCTCATTTCTCATTTTCCTGTTCTTTTCTAATGGGAAGTATCAAGTAAGAAACTTGAATTCTGTGTTTATAAATGAAAGTTCTATGAAGAAGCTAGCATAAATCCAAGCTACTTAATTTTATTTGTCAAGTAGAACTAAAAGACAAACAGCTGATCATGTTAAAACCTTGGAAACCCAGTTAAGAATTGGGAGGACGTGATCATCCATCAGTTAGTCACAAGTGAAATGAAATTTGGATCATATCATAGTTTCCAGCACTACTTTCTTCTGTCAATATGTCTTGTTAGCACTTGGGAAGATGTATTTTATGTTAACTGAAAGCCTTGTACTCTGAATATACTTCATGTAAAGCTGTTCATTTAAGTGATACTCATGAGAGAGTAACTTCCTTTCCTTAAATGTTAAAACAATGTAGGAATTGCTGTTCCAATATGTCCCTTCATGTTTCATCCTCTCCTTTGAGGCAAACAGTAAGGACTGTTTGCCTCAATGATGTGGTTTAGTAATCAGTACTTATTTAAATTAAAAATTAGCAAGGGCTGAGTTGGTCCCTAGCAGGAGGATCTAAGTGGTAATTGCTTAAAACCCAACAAGGAACAGCACTGTGGCATATAGAGTATAGATTTGTATTCACTTTTTTCCCCTGTGTAATTTACTGCTTTCTATTCAGTAGCTCTGCTCTGCTGGTTAATACATTGGAGAGAATGTAATGAAAGCACTTTCTTTTCTTGCTATTACTTATCTTTGCTTTTACCATTCTGTACACTGTCAGCAATATATTGCAAAAGATATATTAAGAGATATCCTAACGCTTATGGCTAAGATGAGATTATTGTTATTAATAAGAAATGCAAGTTCAAAAGAACTTGACCATCATGTTTCATCCAGTGTGGCATTTCTTTAGGGTTGGCAGCAGTGACTGTTAATGTGTGAGTGCTACAAGAACAAAATACCTTTAGTAAGAAGCTCCTCTGAGTCTGTTGAGTGTATTTAAATTAGATTAATTCCTCCTTCCCCAACATGCACAAAAGTCCTCTCTTTATGAGGCAGGTTTTAGTTTTTGTCAAAAATACATCTTTGCCCCAGTTGCAATGCTTCCACTTTGTTGCAAGTCTTCTTTATGCTAATAGCATTCAAAGTAAAAATATGTCAGATAAGTAAGGCTGTGTCTATCAAATAGTCCTCTTTACTGGCTGGTGGTTTGGCTGTAGAAATAACTTTATAACTCTCATGTTAGGTATATAATTTGTACAGTTACTAATTTATAGATAACATGAAGTATTTAATGTAAATCTCTAGAACAGATTCTCAAAATGTTGTCCAAGAAAAAACAATGTAAAAATTCAAATAAAGACAGACAATCTCAGAGGCCATATAAACATGCATGTTTTATTTTTTGTGGGCCAAGGATGTATTCTTTTGACCATGAAATCTTACTGTTCCGAAACTGAGAATATAAATCCCCCAGAGTTTCTTTAATTATTCTGAACACATAAGGCCTACCCACAAATGGATAAAAATAAGCATGTTTCTATATTATGCAGGTGTCATGAGAATGAAATTTAAGTATGTTTTCAGCAGAAGTTTAGAAAAGTTTTTAATGGTCCAGCATTGTAAGCACAAATCATAACACTTGTAGTGTTGAGAAGATTTGTTCCTTTGTCAATAAAGAAAATTAGCAAAAAAAAGAGAAGTATCAGGTATCATTTAATGGTGGACTTGGTAGTGCTAGGTTAATGGCTGGGCTTGATCTTACAGGTCTTTTCCAACCTAAACTGGCTCTCAAAGAAATGAGAAGTGTGGCACCCGCTTAACTGTTTGAAATGCTGGCATCTAAACTCAGATACAGTGCAGTGGTATTACAAAATCAACCAAAAAAGTGCAGGTATGTTTGACCCAGGCAGAAGTGTGAGACGTGGAGCCTGAAGATATTTTTCTGTATGGTTCGTGTTTTAGGTCTGGAAGCAGGCAAATCAAAGTGACCTTGGGATGTGCAATCCTGCACTCCTACTAGCAGCTGGTGCTGTTTGGCCTTCCAGCTTTGGTAATGTTAATTCCAGGGAAACATCTTTGCACATTGTTATTTACCATGTTAGCAGCACAGGTGGTTTGCATACCTCGAAGCAAGAAAAAACAAGGGGAATGGGGAAATAGAGGGCTAAGGCAGGCTGTGTAATTAAGCAAAGTGTGTATTGTTAGAGCTAAAAGGTATCATTTAAAGAAAGGATTTTGCCTGAACAACATTATTTAATGAGTACAATATATTCTAACTTGAAAATCAGCATTTTTGCTCCTTCACACTCTGTATGATTAGGTCAGTCGGGAATGGATACCCTCTTGGTAACAATTTAACATTTGTTGTTTATAGAACCAAATTTTTATCAGGCTGTAAGACAATGAATATCTGAGTCCACGTGATTCTTCCCAGGGAACGTAGTTCTTCTAAAATACTAAATATTCCTCACAATCCAGACTCCAAAGAGGTTGGAAAATCTAAGAGGTTAATCTTCTTATGCACAAACCAAATCCACTGTTACTAGTTAAGGAAATGGAATTGTAGTGAACAGCTGTCCCTGTAATTCAGCAAGTGCTAGAGGCAGGTGGCTTGGAAACAGTGAAACCAACATCTTCAGTATTAACTTCTTGTGGGACAGGGACAGCAAGGAATTGAAGGTTGTTGGTGATGGAAACTGTCTGCTGATGCAGAGGAATTTGTGAAAAATAGCTGCTCTTAACATCTTTGCTAATGAGAGGAAAGAGGATTTTTATTGTTTTTATAGGCATTTCAGTGGTACTGAGTAGCTCGGAAGTGTAGCTTTATTTTAATACTCCTGCAAGGCAGGGGAAGCAGTGCTATTCCTGTTTTACAATGGCAAGATGAGATCCACAGGGAGAACATTCTGGCTTTTCTATGAGTGCTCAGTTATACAAAGATAATTAAGGAATTATTTTAGGCAGAAAATTAAATCCTCTTTTTCCTTTACCACTGTTGAAGGATATTATGAGCAGCTACAGGAGAAAATTACCCTTAGTATAAGTTCCCAATGCAACCATCATCCTCCACAAGAGACCAAATGATGTGCTAGTGGTTGTGCACAGTTTGGCTCCTAACTTTCAGGATTTTCTCCTTCTGGTCTGAGGCCACTGGCTATCTTTGCATTCATGGTGAGGCACTTCTTTTAAGATGGAGATGTTTGGGTACCTAAGTAACTTAGTGTTATGCAGCTTTGCACACTCTGTATGCCCATAGGTTGTTACTCTTTGCAGCAGTTTGAAAGCAGGCCGAAGTCAGGAATTAGAGATGTCAGGAGGAGAAATACTGAGAACTCATCATGAACAGAAATGGAAAGTTCTGCTTATGGAGACTGTGTAAAACCAGACTGGAGAGTATAGGGGAAAGTAATAAATCTTTCATGGACTGTAGGCAAAACTGAGGATCTGAGTAAGTGCAAATTTGGTAGCTGCGGTTCCATTTTTTGAGAGCTTTGGGGAACTGGAGTACCTGGTGATAGATGAAGCCAAAAAAGTGGTAATGGAGAAACAGACATCTGTTCCACCATAACTTGCTAGTTCTTTGGCAGGAAAGTACATAAACAAGAAAGTGCTGTCAGAGCAGATGTCTGAAAGGACAGAACCTTCTATAACAACATTCACTGGAAAATAAACCGTACAAGATTGTGCTCACTTCTCTGATTCTGATTAACCTACTCTCATGTAAATATATGAGATGAGAAAGATCTCATCAGTATTTTCTCACATGTATTTTTAAACTCCTGCGTTGGCATAGGTACACTAATAACAGTCAGAAGCACTCCATCACCTGAACCTTTTAGCAGGTCACTCTTCTGAAACTAGGATGGATTGGAACTGGTATAGGAGTTTTCTTGGTATCAGTTTCTACTTTTTTCAGTGGTATTTGAATAGGCATTAGCAAGCTTATTGGCCCTGGGTAGCATACCAAAAACTTGCTATTTGGGAGCATTGAGCTTTTAAATAAGAGGCATATATTTCTTTTGGTAAACTGCCTTAAAAGACAAAAGCAGCCTTGGAGTTAAATCTCTGACTCTCCTGCTGGCCTCTTTCAGACAATGACCACTGACTAAATGTCATCATGGGGTGGAGAAACCACCTTGACATAACTTTTGATCTGAAGATCGTGCTGAGAAAGTCTTAATCAGCAGTATGGAGAGATGGATTCTGTTGGTGCATTTTAGTCAGATGGAAAGAGCAGCAGATTCATTAGTGTTCCCTGCCAAATTTTAGCTCTGCTCATGGAGAAAGCCATTCCTCCTCAGCAGGCTTACCAAATCACTCTCCCACAGGGACACAATGAAATGTTGTCTGGGGCTTCTTTAGGAAACTTTTCTAGCTAAGGTTTGGAGATGATGATTAGGACTAATGCAAGGAGCTTTAATTCTCCTGCCAGGGAAATTGCCCTCACTTTAATTGGCTTCAGTTTCTCTTATAATTATTCCATTTTCAGAGATTCCACTTAGAAAACAACTCAGGTAAAACAAAACATTGGATTAAAATATCCCAGATTTCATTTTCCAGGTGAGAAATCTTAATTCATTGGAATTGCCTTGAGCTAGAATTTGTTTACAAAATTCCTGGAGGCTTAACTGATCTTTGTCGATCTATGCTAACTGTTTAAGCCTCAAAGTGTTGAAGGGCAGCTTTTCTCCAGGAATGAAGATTAATTGGGAACAAACTGTTAAAAATCTTCATTTGCTGTAAGAGAAAGTTATTTCCACCATGAATGGAGAAAGTCTTTGGTTTCACTGATGAATAGCTATCGCAAAGTAACATCAGCTCCTCAAGTCTTCTCTTCAGAGTTTGTTCCTTTAATACTACTCTGTAGTTAATATCCGAACTCTTGATCAAATGATTTGTTCATTCTTTTCTTTTTCAGAGAGTTTAATTAGCCCATCCCACTCTAGTGACTCATCAGTAATTAACTTGCAAGCCCTAGAGATTTCAAACACCTGCTGGGCAGGTGGAGCAGATGAAAAAACCACTGTTTCATTTTGGACATAACCTCAGGATTAATGAAATCTGTTATCATGTAGAACAATTCCTAAAAGCATTATGTAAATTCAAAATTGAATGTCTCACAATTCTCTGGTGTTGTATCAGAGTGTATTCTTCTGCTCTCTATCCTAATAGTCTGTGCTAAAAGCAATGATAATAAGTAATATAATAATAATGTCTCTGGTCCTCTATTATTAAAGGTAATCCACAAAACTGATGAAAGTCTGATTCTATTACCCTGTTTTTCAGGCATTTTGCTGATATTTGCTGACAGTCCTGGATAATTCTATTTAGAACAGCTATGATTAGTAACCACCTGTGTGGGATTATATGTGTATGAGATATCTGCCAAATGCACTCCTTTATTTCATGGACAGACTGTAGGTTTCATGACTGATTCTGCTGTCTTTTGCAGTGGAACAGAAGAATTGGTAGGAAATACTTCTGTGCAGTTGCAGTTACATTACAACATAACTGTGGTATCCTTTGGCAGCTTTTTTATTCAAACAAATTCTACTCCTGTCCCTTTTAATATAGCTGAAATAAGAATTTATCCTATAAGAGACTATTAAAAATTTTACCTGGTACAAATCAGTAGCCACACTCCTGCTGTCATTCATTTAAACACCTTTGTCATGGGTCCCAGAACAGCCCTGATGTACCTTCTGAATGCTTTGTATCCTGCAGAGATGCTCTAATTGCATAACAGCGGATGAAGAGGAAGACCTTTTTCCAAATTGTTTAGAGAGGAAGGTCAGGCCTGAGGGCTGTTTTAAAGAGAATGTATGGACGTGTAAGTCCAGTCAAATGTTTGGAGCTGTGAATTGCAAGTGAAAGAAGGTACTTGCTTGCAGCAGGAACCCTCTGAGTCATTGTGGGAGACACGATTGAGGCAAGGCATTCTGCCCTTTACATTTGTTCTTGTCTGCCTGAGTGGCTTCATAATGGACATGCTGACATCTGAGTGTCACTTGTGTCCCACCATAAAGGTATCAGTGTGGTAAGATCATTAAGTGCCTAGAAGTTAAGCTGTTTCACAGATATTGTTAGTAACACATTCCTGGGTTATTTTCTGTTGTATGGTTTTGTTGCTTGGTTTGGTTTGGTTTTTCCCTCTGGAAAACACAAGAGAATACTAAATGTAATGATGTTTAGCGAAGCACTCAAAAGACTTTTCAGAGAAGCAATGGTATGAGAGTAAAAAATGCATTTGCTGCTCGATGCAGTCCTCTCTTTAAAGCATACCGCAGACATGATTAATTTAAGTTACAGCAATAAGAAAATGGTGCACTTCAATAGCATGCCCAGCTGTGATTTTTGTCAGTGTATCTACAGTAAGTAGGTTTGTACCATATTGGTAATAAGTATAATTGAAAAACAGGCTTTCTGCAGAAATACTGTGGCTAACTTAGTAAGTAACAGTAGTTTCTTGTAACTGACTTAGTAAGATGTATTTTGGAGGATCTGTGTCGTAGGCATAGTACTCATTTGTCCTGGCTTAAACTGGGGTGCAGTACCAGTGAGCACCATTAAAAGGGCCAGAACAGTTCCTATCAGAGTCTCAATTTTCATATTGGACAAAGTGAACAGCTGTTTGTTAATTAAGAGATTAATATTTAAGTAACAATTGTATTTCCCTTCAGGATATGTGATACCCAGGGTCATTAGAAGGAAAAAGTAGAAAATTCTTCTGTAATTTCAAAATCTATGCCCACTAAGGGGTGGGGGTTTTTTCCTTCATCCTTTTTGCTTCACAGGGTTACCAGAAATTGATCTACAGATGTGGGGTGAGGACAGGAAGAAAACAGATACGGCTGAATTTCGGCAAATGATAACTTTGGTTTATGTTGCAAGAAGGTAATAAATTAAAAGTTTCAGAAGATATTTCTAAGAACTGAAGTTCTTCTGTGATATTTCTACTTAAGGTCTTCTGTGAGGATTTAGCACATTAACAAGAGACTGATTTGTGAATTTCAACCTTTCTCAATAACACTTCTCATGCTGAAGTCATAGTGGATCTACAAGGAAATCTGTAGTTCTGTGATGAGAAATTGCTCATAAAGTACCCATTGTATCTTGCATAATAAATTTAACTTGGGGTTTAGTTTAGTTTCCTTTTTTTGGCGGGATTTTCAGTTTTTCTTGGCTTCCTCATCTTTTTACTGTTGCTTTTTATGTCACTTTAAAACTGAGTTTCTACCTCAAGATTTGATTTATCCTCTAATCTAGCTGTATTTTATTTATTTATTTATATATATATATACATATTTACTTTTTTTAAATTCTGGCAGGGTTGTGATGACTGAAAAAAATACAAACCAAACCCAAACCAAAAATAACCAGCCACCCCCATATGTCTTTACTTTCTAGTGTAAATGAGAGTGGAATTTGTCACTTTATAGCCACCAACACCTCTCTAAGAAGCTCCTTGTATATTCTAAGCTTTTAGATCTCTTCCAACAAAAATGATGGTGTCACTGCACCTTTCCGCCTGCTGATGATACAGCGTGGTGTAATGATCATTCGTGATTTTCTCCCTGAACTGGAGAAGTGGAAATATGTCTGTAAACTCAGCAAAACCCTCCAATTTGCTACTGGAGCAGAAGCCTACAGAACTGACATTGGTCAAACACTGCCAGTCTTCCCAGGACTGCAAAGGAAATGCAGGATGTTTGAAGTTTTAAAGCTATTTTATCTGCAGTTCTGAAATAATACAGAAAAGGAAAAAAACCCCTTCAGGTATTAGATATTTCTCAGAGTTCACTGAGAACAGTAAACAAACCAAAATATTTGATGGGTATAGTCTAGAAAATCCTCTTTGCCTTCTGTTTATGTGGATTGCTGGTTGTCTGTGTGACTTGCTGTCTTGTTCTAGCATGTTTTTGACTTGCTGTCCNAGAGTTCACTGAGAACAGTAAACAAACCAAAATATTTGATGGGTATAGTCTAGAAAATCCTCTTTGCCTTCTGTTTATGTGGATTGCTGGTTGTCTGTGTGACTTGCTGTCTTGTTCTAGCATGTTTTTGACTTGCTGTCCTTTTTCCAAAACTAAGTTAGAAGGTAAGTGTAGTTTTACAGCATTTACTAAATACCTGTTAAACCTGAAAACTTCATTTGATTGCATTTTCTTTACTTTTTCTTGCTGTTTCAAGGAGAATTCATGACATCTTGACAGTCTCACTTTATTATTGCTATTAACATTAGCACAAATCATCTTCTTCGTATCAAAGATGGGAGAGTGTGTGTAATTTGTCATTCATGTTTTTCTGCCAGAGGGACATGCTCCATTATGCTTAATTTTCTTTTGCAGTGTAGTTTTCAAATCTTCCTGCTACTGCATTTGTGTACGTGTGGTGCTTTAGGCACAGAAAGAATAATGGTAAATGGGGATGGAAGATGCTTTTACAGAGGTACACATGGGCTCTTCTTCAAAGCTGCTTTATTCTTCAGATTGTTTCAGGTTTCATTTAAAACTGAAGATCATCTATGTCTTCTGGGGTAGCTTAGAAAAAATTCTTGAAAGCCTGAACTAGCTCTAGGCATGTACAATTGCATCTGCAAGTGTTTGAAAAGTACTTTTGAAACAGGAGCTCCGTCAAGCACAGGCCCATTTATCAAAATGGGTGTTTACTGAGATGCCAGTGATATACTTTGGTCAAACAGCTTACACCATTAACCTAACATTGAAAGTATTAATGAAAAGTGGAAAGGCTATCTTGAGGGGGGAGCTGCTTCTCTCTAAAATGTTTATGTTTGTGAAGAAGGAGCCAAAACAAAATTCCTCAGAGCACTGAATGGAAATTGGTGAAGGAGAACTAATCTGAGGAAGCTCGGTACAGTGAGGTGAGCAGAGAAAATCTCATTTTTTATGATTACTGAAGGGGGAAGCCTATTAACTGTGCTTTGACTTAAGTGATAATGGAAGAGAGCTAGTTCTTGTTTCCTAATGTGAACTTTACTTTCGGTGTGACTACTCAGTTTTGTACAAGAGTAAAAGCTGTACACATGACTAATCAGCGTCACAGCCTGACAGCTCTTGGCAAAATTAAGTTTTCAAAATAGTTAAGTGCTTTTGGGTTTATTCAGGTGACATAGATTTGGATTTATGATACAAAGCACATTGAGCTTTTAAATCCTCTCAGCTGCACAGATACAAACTCCACTAATCCCAGAGAAAAATGTGGTCTGCTATGCTTTAAATGCAGATGAGATGCCTTTTTTAGTAAGCACATAAGCAGATGCCTAAATTTAGCAACATATGCAGTTACAATTAGTGGAATATTCTGAATCTTTTTATCTCCTTTCTTTCACTGGAACTCCCTGTGCTGTGTCCTTTGGAGTTTTCTGACCCTAAGGCTTACTGTGGAACCTGGCTTATCCTGTTGCCTTTACAGAGTGCTCTTTATGTGTGGATTTTGTTGACTGTACATCTGTACTCCTTGAGCTTGCTTTGCAAACCTTCTCATACTTGCTTAGAGCTGAGGAATGCTAGTGCTTAGTATGTTCAAGTATTTATTCAACTGTGATGAAAGGAGCATGTAATGGACAAATATTTTCACTGTTTTAGTAACTGGCCTGTAAGGAATGGGTTAGGTACTAATGGGGGAGAGGAGGCAGGAGGAGACTGGAAGTTAGCCTGAAATGGCCACTTCTTTCTCTATCTCCCTGCCCACTTAAGGCCAGGGAGTCAAGCTGGAGGGCCTGCGGGGTTGCTATTGCTTCTGTCCCTCCTTTTCAAAATCCACTGTTCTCCTTTCTCTCAGAAAACCTCTGCTCACTCTTTTGGTATGCTGGGAAGAGGAGAGGAAAAGAAAGAGCCAGGACTGGTTGGCTCAGGAAGCTAGAGGAGAGTCTTGGGCAGGAGCAATGATTGCTGTAGCTTGTCAGTACACAAAGGGCCATGGGTGGAGAAAGTCATCCCTTTCCTTTTGAATAGGTGAAGTAAGTGGTCTGCCAGCCCAGGCAGCTACCCACCCTGCTTTCAATTTAAGCTTTCCTTAAACCATGGTAATTAAACAAAACAAACAAACCAACCAACCCCCAGACCACAAGAGTTGTTTATCAGCTAAACTTTATGTTAGTTCTGAATACAAAATAAGATGGATTTTCAAACAGCCTTTACACTTGTTAACTGTTCTGCCATTACTAATAAATTTCTGTATTGGCAAAATGCATTTCTTTTGTTTGATAGAACTGAAGTTTTACAATGCATGGTAACAGAACAAAGCAAGTTGGGAAAACCTGAAATGGCATTCAGTGCCAGGAGGACTTTTGGCATGGAGATTTTGTGTTGGAATTTGCTCAGCATGTTACATGACCACCATGTCAGCTACTCAACAGACACTGAAAGAAGGAAGTATGGATTTTGGGAAACAAAATTTATATAATATAGCAGGCCTCAATACCCATCATTTCACCCAGAAGAAATAGTTGTGTATATTAAATGTGAAGTATCTACAGAATCTAAACAACACCTTTGAAATGAGATTTTTAGAGGGCTCTGTGTCCATTGCTCACTCCTCCTACAGTGGTCAGTGATGGCATTTGCACTTGTCTTCTGTGATAGTGGTGATTGCAGAAAAGTAAAGATGCAAAACCCTTTCCTCAGTACTGTGTGAGAGATCCGCTTCCATCCAGTGTCAAACGTGGTGTGCATTTTGAGCAAAAGTCTTTATAGCTTTAGTCCAATGACCAGTGTTTAGTCACTGGTCTTCCCTGAGAATGTATTGATTAATCCTATCTGGCGCCAGTTTAAACTGAATTAAATCTCTGAATTAAAAAACCAAAACAAAACCCAACCAAACCAAAACAACAAAAAACCCCCAAAACAAACAAAACGAAACAAAAAAAAACCCAACCAAACCAAAGATGAAAAAACAACAGAACTGAATTTCCGCAGTAATTCAGGTTTTTTTCTTCCATATACAAATAAAAAAATGCTTGTAAATGCAGTAGTGAATTCCATACTGTTAGGCTTTCCATAAGTCATCTGTGTTTCCACTATTTTTTTTCTATGACAATAGGGAATGAGGAAAGCAGTTTTTAGAAATTCAGCTGTGTTCCTGAGCATCAAGTAGACACAGTCTCTGTTTCTGACACCTCTCTGTTTCCTGCATGCAAACTGGTCTCCCGTCTGTGAATTTCTGTTGTCTTCCACTCTTGCCTGGAAAAATACACAGTGTAACCACCTTAGCTAATGACAAACTGTTAGTCAAGCATGAGGCTGTACCCACAGAATTTGTTCAAGTCTTCCTGAAGGCACCAAAGTCAGTGGAACTTCTGTGTGAAGTTACTCAACATTTGACTGTTCTATAAAATTGGGTTTATTTGTACATTCTTTTTGTTTGTGCAGTGCTCACTATAATACAATTTGATGGGAATTTTGAAAAATATTATCAAAAATAACTAAAAAAAGTGGCTGTCATGCATGATAGCATGCTGTCATGTCCATCTTGTCCAGGACAAGAAACATGCTAGGCCAGTACCATGTCTCTCAGAAAGCAGCATGATGAGCTTAAACTAGTTTAGCACTTTAGCTGACAATCTGATCTAATTGGCTTTGCAGAGGGTTTATTCCCCCTAACCAGAACCATGACTTGGAGCAAGACTGTCATGCTGCCTATTGGAAAAATTAGATTGATAATTGGGGCAGTTACACTGAAGTTTGTAATGTTGTGATCTGTGTATCACAAACTGAAATGAAGTTGCCAATGTAATTTTCAGGCAGTTTTTGGCAGATCGTTATTGTATCATTACACTCTTACTCAAAAACTTGTTGCATGCTTGCCTTCTGGTTAAATTTGAGTTGCTGTTTTAAGTACAGAATCTTTTGAAATGATAAATAACTTTTGCAGTTTAAAATGTCTTTCTTGTAATTAAGACAACAATAGTCCTTTAATTGGTAGCGAATGAATAATTCTGTCCACCGTTTATCTTGATGTAATTAAGCAATTATAGGTTACTTTAAATGAACGAATTCCTTTAAAAACATCTGCTTCCCAAGTATGGGGAATGCAGAGAGGTATTGCTCTGGGCAATCTCAAAAATGGGTTTTAGAAAGTCTGAATGCTTGGTACTCTTTAGTCTTCAATATTCTTACAGCATATTTTTTGAAAATCAGCCTTTTACCCATTTGAGGAGACAAAATTGATCTCTGTCAAAATACTGGTGTCAATGGATACAGAAAGCCTTAAAAGTGCAGTATGGTACCTGTCAGAGAGCTCTATGCCTTCATCTGGTAAATAATATAAGAGGAAATGGGTTGTACTTTGAAATATATCTTTTCTTTGATAATCTCTTTCCAGTGAGTTAAAAGCTTTTACCCTAATATCAGATCGTCCAGGCATGTAGTAACTTTATGTTAACTTTGCCAGAATGATGCAGGGACCTGTCTAACCTGATTTATATCCATGGCACAATTATGGCAAGAGGGGAATTTAATAGGCTGGTAGTGAGAAGACATCTTTTGAAGCAACAATAGCCAGGATTTATAGCATTTTCAGATCAGAACAGGCTAGTTCTAGTATATACAGAAGAAATATGGAGTCCTTACCAAGACCTTGTTCCTATAAACTGTTTGTGTGTGCCCCCACAATATAGTTTAGTGTTTGCTTGATGACATAATAGGAATTTTATTTTTCTCCTCTGTGTTTTCTTACCCTTAGGAACTAACCACTGTAATAGAGTTTGCTAGTTCATTAGCAATTTGGCACCTGCAGTTCTGAGAGGTCTTTAACAACTTCTGAAGAGGTCTTAAAAATTTCAGATTTCTCTTAACAGACAATTTTTCCTGTTTCCTCCACTGCCCTCTAGCGCTGAGCATATTTTGCTAGAGTCATCTTCAAACATCTTTTGTCAGTGTACAGTAATTGTTGTGCAGTGACTTTACAGGAACTGTTAGGTTATCAAAGTCTGCCAAGACAGGAAACTTCCAACATGAATGTTCATGGGTTTTGGGTGAACATAATATATATGATGTAGAACAGGCAGAATTTTGTACAAATGAGACAAACATCCAGTTGTCAAAACCCCAAAGCTGCCTATGTTTGCAGCCTGACATCTCCACCAATCAACAGCCCAATAAAATGAAGTTCAGGATGCATAGCCTAGGTAAGTACAAGGTCTTGCAGTGTTCTGTACTGATGACCTGCAGCTTTCTGGGACTGTT